>OMKZ01031795.1:2032-26277 GCA_900302535.1 Neoniphon sammara
ATTTACAGTTCAGACCAAAGGTGAATTTCTATGCACTTCCCACCAGCCTTCGTACAAAAAATGTGCTGCAGGAAAAGAAAAGTCCCGTGAAAACAGGCTGCAAACAGACTAATCTTATTTACTTGATAATTCAGCAGCATTTCATTTGTTCATTAGGCATGTGAAATTTCAAAATCAAATGTCATCATCCCAAAATAACTCTTGCTTTTAATTTTTTTTTTTTTTTTTTTGCAAATTAGAACTAATCAAAAATGGTAAATAAATTAGCAGGTTGACTGTTTGATATGTATGTACTGCCGTGGTGATATGCAGATCTAACCATCTGTAGTGTGTTTTTCTGTGAAATCCACACAAGACTAGATACCAAAACTTGTGCTGCAGGTTTGTGAGCTGCACACACAGCTTCACTCCACTCCACAGCCAGTGTGTTCAGTCCCACCTACAAACACGGATCCCAAAAGGAGACAGGCTTTACTTCGAGGCCAATATGCATCTTTTCTGCCTCCTGTGTGAACCTGTGTAAATCAGTGGAAACTCAATTCACGCAGTTTATTTGCTGTGTTCTTTAATAAGCTCTCAGATATTTGGCACTTTTGTGAGTTTGGTGTTCCTGGGCCAAGCCTTTACTATCATGCTGGTGTACGTGTGGAGTCGACGAAACCCAAACGTCCGCATGAATTTCTTTGGCCTGCTGAATTTCCAGGCACCCTTCCTGCCCTGGGTGCTGATGGGGTTCTCTCTTCTGCTGGGCAACTCCATCATTGTGGATCTATTAGGTACCCCTTGCTCGCATCTGTATTCATGATTTCATACTGTTGTGGTATATTCTAAGAGCCAAATTGAATGTGGATGATACTATATGAATTGTAATAGTGAATGAATCTTATTTTCCCTCTCTGAGGTATCGCTGTTGGTCATGTGTACTTTTTCCTTGAGGATGTTTTCCCCAACCAGCCAGGTGGTGGCAGGTGGCTCAAGACCCCCTCTATCATGTAAGTCTGTTATTTCCTCCTACATTTTTGGCTGGACCGCAACAGCAGGGCCAGCCCTTCAAATGCGAATGTCTGTCTCTCACTGAGTGATGAAGTTACACCACTGGTTGGCTGCATGTTGGAATTTCCCCACTCATTGGCTATTACTCTTTCAAAATGAACGGGCGCAAACTGTCTCTGATTACGTCCTCAGGGGCGCGTTTACTAGTGGCCGTTTAAACAAGGTTCACATAGGTAAAAGGAATTTTTGTGAAATGCTTGTCATAAAGAACCAATCACATATTCCATTGCATCTACATTAAACTAATATATTCCCCACGGATTTTACAATTTTTGCATTGTTATTTGTGAAGATATACTTACTTTTATGGGCTTCTTTCCCACGTCGGAATCCATACCGTATTTCCTTAGATAGTGGTCGGGGTCTTTGTTTAGCTGCAGAGGATACCAGGCCTTTAATGGAGGCAGGCTTTTATTTGAGAGAAGCCTTTATTTCTAATTCCCTCTGTCATCTTTTAGTATGAAACCTCCTTGTTTTCTGATCAGCTTCCACTTTTTGGACCGACCGGGAGAGGGGGGAAGTGCTGGCACTCAGTGCACTTATTTTTCCCCCTCTCCCGGTCATTTATTTATTCCCCTCTCCCATTTTTTTTTCTTTATCCCCAGCCATTGACTGCAACTTATTCTGAATTTATTGCACACTAAGAAAGGAATATACATACACGGTCCAGCCATATACTAGATTTCGACCTAGTCTTGTTGTTTGTAGAATAAGTAAAACATAAATACTGGTGCAGAGATATATTTGTTCTTGTTTGGAAGCGTCACCCTGACCGTGACCAGTTCCTGTTACTTCTGCTTCTCTGTTCTCTCCCACAGAAAGATGCTGTTTGACACTCCAGAGGAAGATGCCAACTACAACCCCCTCCCTGAGGAGCGCCCAGGAGGGTTTGCCTGGGGGGAGGGACAGCAACTTGGCGGTTAAATAAGCCCCCCAACCAGCTCCTGATTGCCAGGTCACTTCTAAGGACATTCCCTCAGAGAGAGATGAAGGGGACGAACGTGTTTTTGTTTTTTTTTCAACTTGTTTTGTTCTGGATGAAGAATGCCAACCTACCAGAACTCAGTGGGTGATATCCGTCTGTTGTCTTTGTATATGGCTTACATCACCCTCAGAAACTCTTCTTGATGCCAGATTGTTGCTCTAAGACTACTTGAGAGAACAGAAGCCCAGGGACTTTGGATGGTGAGCCTTTTTGGCTCATCGTGGTTGATGTTTGTTTTCGCCTCAGAAAAAAATATGATACTCAATGGTCAGATGAAAGAGAGAATACGACAGCAGTGAAATATCTGAATGAAAATATTCAGATGGCAAGGTTTTTGTTTTTTTGACTTTTTTAAAGAATAAATGTGTGTGGCAAATTACTATTTGGTTATTTCATTTGACGGCAGTGGTGCATGAAGTGAAAGCAGGCACAGCGTTTCATTCAACAAAGTAGATAAATTTAAACCAAAAAATACAGTTACTACACACATTTTAGATGGTAAAGGAAAGCCTTTGCTTTCTTGCAATATATTTTAGATTTTTGTTATTTTTCTCTGGACTTCATCATTGCAGTCCTCTCTCAAATGTGACCTGCTGTTGAAATCAGAGTGGTATAATTGTAGTGTCTAGGCAGAAACACTTTAACACCTTCACAAACTTAGATCTGTGAGGTCGTCAGGTTGTTAGTTTGCTTTACTACTGTAAATCAGTCACGGCATACATTCAAGAATGGTCCACAAGGTGTTGTATGCAGTTCACTTTCAGAGAGGGTGTGATGTCCAGGAGCCTACATGGTACTTTTGTGCTACATTTGTTGGTCTTGAGAAGGAATAAGAAGTTAAAACATGTAAGCTGTGAATTGTGACAAATTTTGAACCAGCTGCTCCTAGTCCGATCAGAATAAGACTCAAGTACCTTTATAACCCAGATTGATCTTATACTGGATCATATGGTTTGATGGGCTGTGAGTTTGACACGTACTGTTGTAATTTGTGTTGGTTGGTTTGTTGGGAATCCACTAATGGTTTCTGAAATTTGCTGGGTGAGTCTAGATCGGTATTTGGCCTTTTGTGAAGCCAGTGGAGCAAATCTTTTTATTTTAGCTGATGTTTTAATCCATATTTTATTTTACAGCACTTTGTAAGTTTAAGAAAATTGTCAAATATAGTTGCTATTATTGTTATTTTTATTATTGCTACTGTTGCTACTACTGCTGTTATTCCCACTACTGCTATTATTACTACAACTACAGATTACGAATGACCTTCAAATTGTGGGAAGCCATGCGTGCCAAAGTACAATAAGTGTGATGCATTTCAGTATGGTGATCAGGGGAGTGCTGTATGCTCCCTGAGCCTTAGCACCACACTTTTTTCTGTATGAAATAGACACATTTTCATAGTTTCACTCATACATTCATTTAAATCAATGGCCTTTGTGTTATTTGTGTTTATAGTGATGCACGTTAGATTTGTAAGTAAGAAGTAACAGGACTAATGAACTGAATATAGGGGATATTCAAATTAATGTGAAAACCTCAACTTACACTCTTGATCAGTGGGTGGCAGTAATGTTTTTTGTAAATTGTTTGTCATCTGCCTTACAACCGAAGAGGAAGAAGACTGCTGCGTTCACTTAATATGGGAAAATTTTAACGCCGTTGAAGCAACATCGAAGAATCTACACATTCAGCGTGAAATTACACTTAAAAAAAATACGTGATCTTCTCATACGTCTTACTGTTCATGCTTTACAGTACCCTAAACTAAACATTTCCATTAAATCATTCACGAAGCCTTTTGTATTGCCTTGACATTCAGAGACTAGACCAAGATGAGTTGTGTAGCGAAAATCTTTAATTTCGTTTGTTTTATTATAAATTAGTATATCATCCCATTCAGATGGCTACAAATGCGTCTTTGTCTGAATTCAGTAAATCGGAGAAATTGGGGATTATTGCCAGTTGTACTTAGTACTAACCACCTGAAATCTGATGTGAACCTATTCTCAAATGTAACCGTCGCATTTCCCATCTTTCCCAGAGGCATGGAACACAGCAGAAGAAGAGAAGGCTACTTACTAGTTAGCTAGCTGGTTAGAGACTGCGTAAAGATGCAGTTGGCATTAAGTAAAACATTTGGTCAGAAGCCCATTAAATTTCAGTTAGAACAAGATGGGGACTTTTATATGGTTGGATCAGAGGTATGTGGCTAATTATGGAATGACTTTCGATGCTTAGCTCCTTAATCCAAGTCTCAATTACGCATTTTTTTTCTGGCTAGTTGTTGCTAGCTTGCTAGCGAGCCCACACTCAGGGCTTGATAAACAAAGAAATGCCTGGCTCTGATAACCGGGCCATAACAGAAGAACGTTAAGTTAAGAACTGATGTGACATATGCAGTTTGTGCTGTTGAGAAACAAAAACACTAAGAAAATAGTTCTTTTTTCTTTTGCTGTAACTTCTTATTGCAGTCGGCAGTTTACTAACTAGAGTTGAACCACTACACACACATGAAGTTACCAGCTAAATCAGAGTACTGTTTGTGAACATTATGATGCACGCTGCAAATATGTCTTTACCGACCGCTAACCTTCACCCACTGAAGCCAAAACTGTCATTTCCCCCGTTGTTAACCTACCATCTACATTAGCTTCACCGTTGTAAACTACATTCCAGGTAACTTAATGCAGCAATTGTGGTCTCAAGCTGTGCTTAAAATCACTGTACACACAACCCAGGTAGCAATGCTAAGTATCATAAACCTGTGGATTGTGTAACCACTGTTAAAGATGCAAAACTAGCACTTTTATAACTGTAATTTAAGACAAATAAAACCTTGACTAAATGCTGCAGTATTTAAATGGATAAAACGTGAATAATATTGGGGGGGAAACAAAAATGATGTCTTACCTGTTTGATGTGAAGGTTTCATGAACTACTCATCCATTTCTGTTTTTTTTTGGGAAGGGCAATAAAGTCTCTTGCAAACCTGAATAAAAAGGTCTTGATGACAGGTGCAGTGTAAAATGTTGCCAGAGAGTCAAGTACCTGCACATTGTCTTTTACTTGCTCAATATTTGTTAGAGA
The DNA here is from genome assembly GCA_900302535.1 of Neoniphon sammara. Classification (NCBI taxonomy): domain Eukaryota; kingdom Metazoa; phylum Chordata; class Actinopteri; order Holocentriformes; family Holocentridae; genus Neoniphon; species Neoniphon sammara. Next base: position 7,158 of record OMKZ01031795.1, read on the forward strand.
AGTAAACAACATTTAGACTAAAGGCTGAATCCCTACCCGCATCAGGACTGCTGGCCTGCAGCTGACCCGGACCTCTGACCTCCCTGTGGAGTGGAGCGGGCAAAAGAAAGAGTTTGCCTTAATAAAGAGTTTTTTACTACTGTAAATGGCACATCACCAGAATTTCTCCAACCCTTTTGTAGCTGGTGAGTCTGCAAACATGAATTCAATGAAAAGAGAAATTAGGGGAAGAAATGGCTGCCAAACAACAGCAGAAATATTTAATATAAGGGAAAAAAATTTTTAGTATGGTATCATGGTCCTTACCTTGGTCATCATGTTGCTTTAGGATCGCATTAGAGGTTTCCAACTAATGGAGAAATATGGGATAAGAAAATATGTTGACAGTATTTGTGGTTAAATGTTTCATTTCCATGACAACCACCAAAAAGTGACCTCTGGTGTTTAGATTCACAGAGAAAACAGAGAGCATCTCTACATCTTTCTGGTCATACTTTGCATTTCTGATAATGAGTTTTTCCTTACCTATTCACTATATACAATGCCAGTGAAGTATGAATTATTACCAAATGACCTCACAGAACTCCTCCTTCACACCCACTCCTCTTACGCCAGGTTGGAAACTATCTGCGTATGTTCAGAGGGTCTCTGTATAAAAGATACCCGTCTTTATGGAGGAGGCTGGCCTCAGTGGAGGAAAGGAAGAAGATTGTAGCATCATCACATGGTGAGTTATATATTCTTGTTTTCACACGTTTTACCATCCAAATGATATATGATTTCCCTTACTTACACAGTTCTAATATCCTAAACAAAAATAATGTTTATCTTTGACTCATCAGGTGACCAGCCAGACTTGTGTCGGCTTGTGAAGGGCAGATTCCACATATAAATTCACCCAGGCATCTTACGCTAAATCTTGGAGGCAGATTAAACTGATTCGCTTTCTGCTAGGAGAAAATGTGTTAGTGGCCACACAATGTATAATGAATGGACTTGTATGAGTTACTTGATCAGAACATGTAGCTGACAGTCCACTCTGTTAGTTGTGAGGCTCCCTATTAGCCAAAGACATCTCTCACACTAACTTTCGAATAACCTCATCAGGCATCTTTTACTGCAAGCTTTACCTGCGTAGTTGGTCGTCCACCAGGTTTGATCCTCACTTTTTTTCTGCGTAATACAAATTATTGAGTGGGATTGACAGCGCACTTTTCTTTGAGACCTCATGGAGGACAGCGGTGTTTCCCCTCACAGTCTCTGTGCTCTACACTTCCCTTTCCATCATGTTTTTGAGGGCCACTCTTAAGATTCAATGAAGCAGATGCCACAGTATCTCTGGGAAGTTTAGTGCAAAGACACTACAGCATATAGCACTGAAGATGGAGATAAAGTTCAAACAACAAGGAACTCTAGGATTTACCACTCAAAATCGAACAAAAATGGACATACCTCTGAATATTATACTGAAATGCTGTGTTTTCTTTCCCATTGTAGCCACTAGTGTTACTTTGCTGAAGGCATCAGAATGTGAAGAGATCTTTGAGGGTAATGATGAGAAATACAAGGCGGTGTCCATCAGCACAGAACCCCCAGCTTACCTCAGGTAATTTCAACAAGCAGGGACCTCTCTTTTCCACTGTGTGGAAGTGGCTGATTGACAGACTAGATATTTATTTTTGCCCTATTAGACAGAACATATTAGAGAGTAGGGGAGTACACACATACCTATCACATCAGTGTACAGCTGAAAATTTAAACACATCCAAGCACATTTGATCCATCCAATTACAGACATTCTACTGAACTCTTGAGCAATGTCCAAATCAAGAAATGGATTGTTTACCAATCAAGCATTTAGTGAGACTGCTCAAACAAAAATGACTCAGGCATCTGTTAAATACCTTGTAAAATGTGTATGCCTAGCATACAGCTTGCATTGGCAGTTGAAACTCTGTGTTGAACATCACACTGCAGTTAATGGAAACTAGTGGCAATAATGGCACTGGTGTACAACCCACATGTGGTTAAATATGATGTGGAGGGTAGGTCACATGCTCACATACATCCTGAACCAAGGATTTCATCCCGAACAGGGCAGTTTTTCACTTAGAAGAAAGATTTGAGAGGTAAATAATGATTAGTGGGGATACTGGTTTACGTGGGATTCTATTTAAGACCACAAAGCAATGTTTTGGTTCAGGTAGCATATGGTATGCCTTCCCAATGGTGTGTTTTTGTTCTTCCTATAAAGGGAGCAGAAGGCAAAGAGGAGCAGTCAGTGGGTCCCCACACTGCCCAACAGCTCTCACCATCTAGATGCTGTGCCTTGCTCCACCACCATCAACCGCAACCGAATGGGCCGTGACAAGAAGAGGACATTTCCCCTGTGGTGAGAAAATCGACCTGTTGGTTTTTACTAGGCACCCAAGAAGTGTGACAACCTGGTGTGACTTTATCAAATTCATGTCAGTATATGAATGTGTTGCTGGAAAGCAGGATTTGGCTGCTGGTCACCCCAGGTAATGAATTTTAAGACATCACTGTGGATTGTGATAAGAGGTCGACCGATAGTGGATTTTTAAAGGCCGATATAATGATAGTTTGGAGCAGGATAAAGCCAATAGCCGATTAATTGGCCGATAGCCGCCTACCCCCTCCCCTCCTGTAAAAAAAAAAAAAAAAAAAAAAAAAAAAGGGACATTGTTGGAAATAAACAATCTTTGACTTTATTACAAACTGTAAATAACTGTTGAACTGGACATCTTAGTCAAAGTAGTGTAATAAATACCGAAATAAAAAATGAGAGTGACCACTGAGCATGTGAACATCAAATTGAAAGCAGTAAATGCCTAAATAAATATATAAATGTGGTTCACATTTAAGTTGGCTTTAATATGGGGGGAATGATACTTCTGTTGTTGTTGTCGTTGTTTTTAAAGATTGCTATTTGAATAACACCTTTCAGACAAAGTTAAGTTTCCTGAAGTTTAAAACAAATAGTTATATCATTACAAAAGATTTTGGTAATTATTAGGCCCATGTTTGGAGAGAAGCAGGGGTGATAATTTTTTGAAATTACAACACATATGAGAAAAGTATGAGACCAGACTGTAATGGATTCATTTGATTACATAGCTCTAAATGATTCTGTTTAATCGTGAGAAACAGTTGTAGTTGAAGTTTGTAGACAGTGAATCTGTGAGCTAATTAGCACAAAGAGCTCATTTTAATTAGCGTGAAAACAAAAACAACATTTTAGTCATTAGCAGATAAGATGTTCGCCTTCAATGATCCAGTTTTGACCTCTGCTCTCTTTTCTCTGACTTAGCTTTGATGATCACGACCCTGCAGTGATCCATGAGAACGCATCCCAGGTAGAGGTGTTGGTTCCCATCCGTCTAGACATGGAGATAGATGGACAGAAACTCCGAGATGCCTTCACGTGGAACATGAATGGTATAGACACACCGCACAAACTTACCAACATCCAGTTCATGTTGGATTATCATGTGCCAAGTGATCAACTTATGTAATCTCTAATGTTACCATTTCCCCTCCAGAAAAACTGATGACCCCGGAGATGTTTGCCGAGATTTTGTGCGACGACCTGGACCTGAATCCTCTGGCTTTTGTCCCGGCCATTGCCTCAGCCATTCGTCAACAGATTGAGTCCTACCCCACTGACAGCATACTGGATGAACAGACAGACCAGAGAGTCATCATCAAGGTGAGTGCTCAACTGAAAGTAACACTCAGGGTTCCCACTGGTCATGGAGTTTCATGTTCCATGTGAGAGATGCATTGCTGACAGGGGAAATTAGGGCAATTTGATCAATTCTCTGCAGAAATCATGGAATTTTGAAATAGGTCACATCACACTAATAGAATATTTCATCATGTTTCACTCGTTAGGATTAGATTGGTGGTTTTCAGCTGTTACAAAAACAAGACTGTAGAAATGCAACATTAATCAGGCCCTATGCAAGGTTTTTTGTGATTGTTGCAGCAAAAATGCTTGATTTTGTAGCAGCTTTTGTCAAAAATTGGGATGCAGCTTACGGAGTTTCATGTGCTTTTTTGAAGTAAAATTGCGAGAATTGGCAAAAATTGCAGGTAATGAGGGAAATAAATATATTTTTTGAAACGATTACCAATGAATAAAGACTCATATGAAGGATTATTCACTTTCTTTGATGAAAATTTGGTAATTTTGCAAAAATTGCAAACTCTTGCGAATATCACAGAGATTGCTTGAATTTGTATTAATTGTTGCAATCACAAAATCTTGGAGGGAGTAATAAACCAGTAAGGAATCACACGTTAAGTTTATGAAAATACTCAGATTTAATGAGGGAAATCATGCAAAAGTTATGCAATTTTGCATTAGGGCCATAATGTGTATGCTGAGCATTCCTTATTTCATCTAATGAGGTAGTAATTACCCAGAATATACTCTGTGAGAGTGAAAACAAATACTCAATCAAGATGTTTTTGGGAATATGTATAGACTCTCTGAAATAATCTGAAGTTTCACTACAGCTACATCTGAAGATGTACTCCTTAACATGTAATGATATTTTAAGGAGAATACAGTATGGTGCATAGCACTGTTTCAAACAAATATACTAGTCCAACTGGTTGGAATATAGAAGGTAAGGAAGTCAAAGCCAGATGTTTGACAAAGACTGGCATAGTTGCCAGTTACTCTGTGTTTTTAAAATAACAAAACGTAACAAATATAATGTGTCTTACATTATCTTATATAAATATTGCAGCTTAATATCCACGTGGGTAACATCTCTCTGGTGGACCAGTTTGAGTGGGACATGTCAGAGAGGGAAAACTCCCCTGAGACCTTTGCCTTGAAGCTGTGCTCTGAGCTGGGCCTCGGAGGAGAGTTTGTCACGACTATCGCCTACAGCATTCGAGGTCAGCTCAGCTGGCATCAGAGGACGTATGCCTTCAGGTAACTCACTCACTCTATAAGGGGTGCAGTAAACATCAGTTGACTTTGTGCACAATGTTCCTTTGCTAGTAGTTGTCCTGGTGAAAGTTCTAACCCTAACTTATGACTCTGTAACATTTTGTTCATCATCAGGAACCTTTACAGTGAAGCGCAGTACAGGAAGGAAACATGTCTGTAATGCTTAAAATTCACCAATAGGTGGCATCAACAAGGCTTTAAAAGTTTCTTCCCAAAGTGTGAGGCAAGAGTCTGATGCTACATACTGCCTTGTCTGGCTTTTTTTCATGTGCATGCTGTGTGTGTTTAAGCTTTGACTTTGGGTTGTGTTGACATCTTGTTTCGTTTCAGGAATATTCAAACAAAATTGTAACATATTTCTTGACTGTATATGGATCTATTCCTTAGATGCAACCACTTATGTTTATATGTAGGCTGTGAGTACCTTTTGACCAGGATAAGACTTGAAGTTTGAATCAGAGGCTTGATGCTAAATCTTGGACCATCTGGAATTTAGCTGAGCAAAACTTAAGATCTTTTCTCTTCCCCGATTTGCTTGGTTTACCAGCTCTTTGCCACATTGTGACATGACCTTCAGTATGTTATAGTGGACTCAACTTGTATTGCCACACCTGTAATTTCCCACAGTGAGAATCCCCTACCCACAGTAGAGATTGCCATCCGCAACACAGGCGATGCAGACCAGTGGTGCCCCCTGCTGGAAACCCTCACAGATGCCGAAATGGAGAAGAAGATCAGAGACCAAGACAGGAATACCAGGTGAGACAGTTTCACAGTCACTGAAGATTCTTTTTAGAAATGGCTGTGTGTTAACTTATTACTTCTTGCACCCGCTTATTAGCAGGTGACAGCCCAAATATTAAGATATGCTTTGAATTGTGGGTAAAATAACCCATGTGGGGAAAAAAGACATTTGCCTTTTAGAGATGTCATTTTGAAAGAATGATCTTATTAAGTCTGCAGAACTACCATTTAATGTCTGCACAGTGCTCTGAAACTCTACCATTAGTAAATTTTAGTTTAAATAGATCTGTCACGCATCAGTGGCCGGGTTCTAGTCGGCTTTGACTGACTTTGGCTTTGGAGAGTATTTCTGAAATCATTTTATTGAAATATTTGCAATTGTTTTAGACGCATGAGACGGCTGGCCAACACTGCTCCATCCTGGTAGAAGGAAGCTGCATCGGGCCTCCATGGGCTGTTGGTGATGCTTCCCTGGAGATTCCTGTTACTAGGAAACAAGAAAGGAACTGTAAACACCCACAGACTCACACACACACACAGGTGATCCATGAAGGGTTCATAATGCACCGAGACATTCCTGTAAGCATGAAACACTCACACACATGCAGATCGGTCTCCGAGCGCTTTCTCGGACCTGCCTTTCAACGTACACATTCAGGCATTCCACCAGTTTTACAGTCTGCCATCATCTTAACCAAGTTTGCCTTTTGGTACATCAGTCACAATATCTAATCCATAAATCACTCCTAGCTAGTGTTTATCTGTTGTCTGTTACAGAATTTCAACCCAAACCATATTAATCTGCAACAGCCATCTAACACTTATCATGTGAACATACTTTACGTTGCAGTGGATTAAGTTAAAGGTAACTGAGGGTGTATAAATCGTTTGTGAAATGACACCCTGGGGTTTGTGACAGTACACTGACTTTAGCCCTCCAGACAGCATTCCTCTTACCTTGGGTGGTCTGGTGATTAGTATCGTTTGCCTCAGGACCCGAGGAATTATATCTCGTCCAGAATGAACATGTCTGTAATATCTAGTAACAACTGCTACAACTTCTTTTGAGTCATCTGTAATGTCCTGGGTTAATGTTAAAGAAATACACCACTGTTTTGGGCAAAATACCCTTTTTCCGACTTACCCAGACTGAGACAAGATGTTCGATGCCATTTTCACCTCTGTACATTCACTGGTTCCATTCCTATGGTTAGCATTTTGTGTTAGCTTAGCATAAAGACTTGAAGTCTACAGGAGTCATTAGCCTAGCTCCATCCAAGTGAAAAAATAAACCTTATAGCAACTCCAAAGCTTATTTACACAGTGTATCATGTGTGTTCCATGGTAATGGAATACACATCTTGGATTTTTTTTTTTTTTTTTTCAACGAGAGTTGTTTTAGGAGTAGTTCAATGGTAGGAACTATAACCAATGAACACATATGTTCAGCGGTTATAGTTCCTACCATCTATAGTTCCGACCATCTAACTTCTCTTAAAATGACCCTCATTTTTTATTTTTTGTGTTTGTTTTTTTTTAAGATATGTATTTCAAATAATGATACACTGTGTAAATAAGACAGCTTTGGAATTGTCCGCCAGTGTCCGTCTGCAAAAGGTTGGTCCCTTTGCATTCTTGTAACTACACCCTTTGTTTACTCACTAACCAAGTGCTTTGTTTTTGTTAACTGAAGAAGAGTAGTCTATAGCAATAGATTCAAATTTGGTATTTGCATCAAATGACACAGATGATCGAGGATAAACTGAAAGCAGGTATTTTTACACAGAATAAATATTTGTCTTGCCTGTTTTGCTGTACTGATGACTGTGTGACATGTCTCTGGATTACTGCGTCCCCCCACTTACTTATTACACCGACCTCTCCTGGTAAGCGTAATGTTGTCCGAGGGCTTCAGACTCACACAGGCCCAGATCTACTAAAGGTTTAGTGCAAATGAAATAGTGGGTTTAGGTTTTAGCAGTTAGCCTCTATGTGATTTTCTCACCCTTATATTCACAGGTGCTTAAGTTTAATGAATTATGTGCACCTGTGCTCATTTGCATGATAAATCTGTGCCTCGTGTTGCACCATATTTAGAAGATCCGGGCCTCTACATTTTACTGAGAGCCTTGTTGGGCTGTGCAGACCGAATAAAAACATGCTGACAAGAACCAATTGTGTCTTTTCAAGTAATGATGTTCAACTTGACTATACTCATGAGAATGATGTAAACGTATTTGCTGTTGCTTCCTGTTCTTTTGTAAATTTGCTTTACCTTTCTAGTGGACTTGTTGTTTTTTATAAAAAATAAATAGTTGTTGAAAACGTGCAGTTGTCCTTTAAGTTGTGATTTTTTTCTCTCAGAAATGTCAAAAGAATGATCACAGGCATTAAGGTCCATTTTACAGCCTCTTAGCAGTCTTTATTCTGTTTGGGAGTTGTCATCTCATAATTTCATTGTAGTAATTAATGACAACATAATTTCTTTGACAGCTGCCGCTATTTTTTTTTCTGACAGTAGGAACATGATGGTGATTAAAGCCATCTTGAATGACTTTGGACCCATTTAAAACCACAAAGCATGCGCTTACCTTGCTCAATACAGTTGATGTTATGAATCTCAGTCCATTTTTGGATATCTCCATTGATATGACAATCTAAAAAAGAAAAACTAAAGGGCAAGTAAAAACAAGCAACTGAGTGGGTGAATATGTATGCAGCGTGCCATGTCACTGCTATGACAAGTACTTCTAATTTGAGCAGGAGTGCTGATGGTGTGTGTGTGTGTTTTGGAGTGGGGTGTGGGGGGCCTGCAGGGTAATGAAATGATCTGTCAAAATGTGATGGGTTGAAAATGAATGAAGCCTGTCATTGTAATTGCCAGACAATCTAATTATCTCATTATTACATTAACTGGGGATTATTGTTTCAAAGTGTCTATCATATTCCAATGAGAAGACTGTAATCAGACAAATCATCACATTATTAATATTGTTAATTTATTTTAAAGTGAACAGTTAAGGGTATGTTGCACCCTTAATGTAATGTGATATCACATTATATATTACATCAACATGTTTTATTACATTTTGACTAATATAAAGAAGTTTCAAACCTTATTGAGAAGTTACACTATCAGTTGCTACAGCCAAATCCCATCAGGAATCCTGAAGATGAAGGTGACCCATCAGAAAGGCAATCTGATTGTTAATCATGTTAGGCCCATTCAGTGTAACTTGCCTAGAGGTCCAGAAAATTCAAGTCTCCTTTAAAATGAATGCTTGTCTGCATGAACTATTTTTACTCAGTGTGTTTCAGACATTTCACAATCTTAGTGTCACCCGCAGATAAATTACGCTGACATTTCTTTGGATAAGCATTTCCTTATCATTTGTTTGTATCATAGAGGTCACAAAAGATGCATTTGACTAGTTGAGTCATGTAGCCAACAGACTGTAACAATGTCAGCACTGTCAGAGCATTTGAGTCATTTCCCTCATTTATCCTCTGTTTCAGCGATTTCACTATACAACAGGAAAAGGTCCTCGAGCCAGAATCACCACCTGGGCTGACTTTGATAACTGTCTATTGAAATCTTAGATGCGGTCTGTTGTGCTCCATACTTGAATCAGGCACCATATGCTGCACATCAGCATCTGGTGCCTCAGTATCTTGTGGCAAGCTAACAAGAGTATGACAGAAGGATGACTAAGACTTGCAAGGTTGGAGAGACAAAACCAAGATATAATCACCATTTGTGGTTAGTCTCTCGCTAATTAAAGTTGTATGAGCCACATTCTCTTGATGTGCCGCAGCTTCCTTGCTTGAATGTAATATACATTTTGTTAGTAAATCGAAGTATGCTTTAGATTTAAAGGAATACTCAGTTAAATCTACATTTTGGGCAAAATAGCTTTTATTCAACTTACCCCGACTGAGACAAGATGTTCGAGTTGTTTTAGGAGAAGTTAGATGGTAGCAACTGTGTTCAGCGATTATAGTTCCTACCATCTAACTTCCCCTGAAACAACTCTTGTTTTTAAATTAATGTATTAAAGACAGCTTTGGAGTTGCTGTAAGGTTTATTTTTTCACTTTGACAGAGCTATGCTAATGACTCCTATAGACTTCAAGTCTTTATGCTTAGCTAAAATGCAATACTACACACAGGACCCGAACCAGTGGACATACAGAGGTGAAAATGGTATCAAACATCTTGTCTCAGTCTGGGTAAGTTGGAAAAAGGGTATTTTGCCCAAAATGTTGTAGTATTCCTTTAATACAACTGAACATTCCTATGTGCTGTTGACTCAACGTCTTAGATTGGGAAGTAACAACTAAAAATGTGTTGTGATTAGTGGCTGCTAGTCTCTCCAGGGTCCAACCAACATTGCAACATAGACCGTTTAAAGCTGGCATGGCATGCTGTCTGAACCATTTTGTTACAGTATGAAAAAAGTCACAAGGGAAATGGCTGGAGCTGCACATGGGCTGCAAGGCAGACTCTCCTGAACAGCATATAAACACTGTCTGCAGCAATTCAGACACAGAAGAGGAGGTTGGAAAAGATTGCAATTTTAGATACGCACCAGAGCCCCGGTTGTAAATCACCTCACCTCAATGTCATTTCTACTTTGATCTAAGCTATTTCAACCTCTTCAAATTTCAACTCCTCACCATTTCTGCTTTCACCCTTTGGGGATGGAGTAGTTTCGAATAATGAGTGAAATATGACTAGCATGCCATCAACGGAAATTATACTTTTATAACTTGAATGGGACTCCTTGTTTAATGCTGGCACAAGTGTGCCAAATATCAAGACTGAACGGCATGCGTGTGTCTGAACTTGCGCAGGCTTGCCTGTGCCTTAGGGAAAGTTCCTGTTGCTCATAATGCAGATGTGATATTTACACTTGAGTGTCACCACAGACACACGTGGAAGGTAGAACCAAGTTTACTTGACTAGAAACACCAATCAGCAAGATCGTGGTGCTTTGACGCTCAGCCATTATATTGTATTCCTATAGTCATTTCACACAGTGGATTAATACAGCAAAGAAAAACAATGTATGAAATTCCATTCTTTTGCTAGAGCAAAGCCAGTGCAACAGATTAGTGTGCTTGCTGTAGTAAGTCACAGTTATGCACTCAATAATTTACTTCTTTATATTCTTATTTATTTGTACTTATACTATCAAAACTGTTCAAACTTTAATATGTTGTGCATATTTGAGAATACGGTACATTCACTTTTTCCAAGCAATCCAGTTGATGATCTTCCAAAAAGAAATGGTGGAGCTGAAAGGCTTGAATGCAAGAATGTGCTTGACCATCCAGGAGCAGGCCACAAACCCCGAGGCCTGTAATGAAGAAAAAGAGTCTCTCTGCCAAGAGAGAGAGAGCACTGAAGCACTGATGGGATGGTGGGCCTGCAGCAGAGAGCAGCTGGCTGTGCAGCTGGCATCCTGCAAGGAGGAGAAGGAGGCTCTCCACCGAGAGAAGGAGGCCCTCCAATATGCAAAGGAGAAGCTGAACGTGTTCACGAAGGGGAAGAGCTGAGAATCCACAGGTGGCATCCTTCAGATGCAGACAGCATGGCAGCAGGAGATGGCAGATCTATCTGTTGATCTTTTACATAATCAGTAGAACCAGTCTATAGAACCAGTCTTGCCCAATTTTCAATGAGGTCCAGTAATATGGAACAACCTTCCTGCCTCTCTTCACAGTCACTCCTCATTTTATATTTTTAATAAAGATCTTTAACAGTCTCTCTTGAAAGAGTATAATACAATGCATTAAATGTTATTGCACTTTCATTTCTCTTTTTCATTCTTTTTTCCTGTCTATTTTATATTTTTTGATATATATTTTAGAAATATTTGTGTTTGTAAAGTTGTATACATTCGTATATATAACTATTTAATTTCAGTTGTTTGCTAGGTTTTTACAAGCCCTCATACCACCTGTGCATTTTATGTTGTTATTGTGTATTTCTCCTTTTTTGTCTTATTATATGCACAAAGAAAAAGAAAAGAAAAAGAAGAGTATGTGGGAAGAGAGTGCAACTCCATTCGCTGCACGTTTGACAGTGAAATGCCATAAGACCAATAATGTGAGCAAAATTTTTCCATCAGTTCAACCTTTCAAGGTCACTGAAGGTCAAAGATTATGTGACCAACTGAAAGGTCATATATTACTTTATATTAGTGTTTAACAGTAACAATATGTGTATCTCTTACCAATTCACTGATATAGCCATTATAAATATTCCCTATGCTTGTTTTAACTTTTTTCTTAGTCCGGTTAGTTTAAGTAGGTTAGGCTACTATTACTATTGAGACTTATTACTACTTGGTACAGGCGGTTTTGATTGTTTAATAATGACAGGCAGGACAGTAGCGCAACCTTTCAAGGATAAATGATGAAAGCGGTGCAGCTGGTGTTTTCCACACGTTTTTAGACGCGACACCTGAACGGCCACTAATACTTCCACCAAGTTGTGTTCAGATCGGATCAAAACTGTTGGAGTAATGCTGTACACACACACACGCACACGACAACCCTGCTTGCACTACCATGCGCACGATTGAAATTAAAACAGCAATACACAGGAAGCAACAGTGTACCACGCTTTTTTCCTTCTTCTAACATGTTTAGGAAAACAAAGTGGCATAAAATGGTGTTCATGTCTGAGTGAAGTGATAATTGTTGGGCATGAGATAATGTGGACTCCCTGATTAAGAGAAAAGGATCATTGAAAGCCACTTGGGATGATAAAAGTAAGAAAGCTGTAAAGAAATTTTTGTTCCTGTCAAGTCGTCACTCCCTTTATGTTCAGACATGATGATTGTAGTTTTATTGACTACTCTAAAATGATGTCAAATTACAAAGACGATATAAACATATATGAACATATAAAGACTATGCCAAAAGGACAATACAAAATATTCTGCTAAACTGCTAAACGCTTTCAATGAACAATTGCCCCATTCAGTACTTAAACTCACGTCAGTTTACCTGTAGTGTCCTGCGGTAACATCAAAGTCTTGAAGAAGTGCTGCTTCAACTTTTTTGTCACAATTGTTACACTATTGCAGTCCTCTCTTGAAACATACATCCGATCCATAGTGATCCATTATGAAGCAAACAAAGCAGGTGGATTTTCTTCACAATCGCACTTCAATGAGCTCTAGGAACTGGTACTTTCTCACTACAAATTGGCTCTTACAGCAAGTCATCCAAGGATTTGGAAAGATGAAATCCAAATGTGAAACCCCAACATGAACTGTTTACACATCATTACTTGCCAAAACTGGAACAAATTGCTTGAGTTTATAGGTTTTATTGAAAACACAGAATTAAACCATTTGAAACAAATTATTTACATGGGAAAAATACGTTCATTAAAAACATTAAAGGGAAAGGCAAACTGTTAAGTATAGATTGAAAATACATAAAATAGATTTCAAAAAGCGTTGTGGTGACATGTTGACAGTGATTAAAATAATAACAGCTGCTAGCTCAGAGTTTTACCTCGGCTATGTCGGAAGGCTTTTTTGCAGTCAAATCACAGTATATTGTACAAATGGTATCAGTGTCCTGCACTGATTTCATAGCACCTTGAGTCAAAAATGAACAGATGTTTTATCCAAGAACTCATACAAATAATAAGTCAAACCAAAGTATTATCTGTGTCATTTATCTGAACAGGACCTTGCATTAACTGGAATACATTATTAACATTAATGTCAGACGTTGTTAATGTCAGCCTGTTGCATTGTGTTACCAAGTTCATGTTGATACTGCTGAGCTACTGCATAGCTCTTTATGAAACAAAAAACATACAGAGCACCATTAGAGGGGGGAGCTTTAACTGTGGAAGAAGAAGAATATACCTTTGATGTTTCTGTAGCACCTGTTGCAAAAAGAAATGATAGTAATTTGCACAATATTTGAGACATTGGTTTACCTTCTCTACTGAGTAAGTTTTAGCACCTTCAATCTTCAAAGATGTGACAAACTTTTAAATGGCATATTCACTCTTGCAAGATTGCAGTGAATTCAGAAAATAAACATGATCACAAACCAAAATAAATAAAAGGCCATTGAGACCTATTTTGACAGTTTAACACTTCCCCAGAGCAAAGATGTACCTTCAAAAATTAAAAAGCGGCCTAGATGTTGTTAAAAAAATAATAAAATTAAATTAAAATTAAAAAAAAAAATTTTGCTTGAGAAGTTCCAGCACTTATGTATTTCCAGCATTTTGGAATTCTTTTTTCATGTTTTATTGGTGATAATGTAACCAGTGATGAGGAAAAAATTGACAAAATACTAAAATTTCTTTTCCACACAGTTCTTTAAACTGTTATGCAGACAAACGTTTTTATTACCACCCGTTTGAGATTCATAGCATTATGAATATCAAATGTAGTGTAATAGGATATAGGGTAAAAAAAAAAAATCTGAATGGCTGACTTTTTGGTGTACTGGTGACTTTTTAAGTGATCAGAATTAAAAAAGGATGCAATTAAAATTCAAAACGACACCAACAGAAATAACACCCAAAATGAAATCAACATTTTAAAATCCAAGTGTCATGAAAGCAAACATATTTCTTTGGTTTTGCAATTGTGGTTTGTAATTCAAATAAAACATTAAAACCTAAACCCTGATTATTTTGGAGAAAGTGTTTTCCTTGAACAAGCAACTGAGAAAACATTTAAGTGATTGTATTTATGAATTATGACACTGCTAATGCAAAAAGCTGGCATTGACATAAACTGATGGATAAGAATGAAATTTGACCAAGTAAAGGTGATTAATTTTTAAGGTCACCTACAGTAGCTTGACATTTTTTTTCCACAGAATATGACAAATATTCAGACAAAAGTGGGCTAATCTATGGATAAATGCTGTGAATGTTTGACAAGTCACATACATGCAGGCTTTGGCTTGCATGTATGTGACTAAAGTGCTAATGGCTTACTTCCATATAATATGGCATCCATTGCAGTTATTGAAGCTTTTACTTTAAAATTATACTGTATAAAAGAGGGGGTAATATGGGGAGAGAGTCGAGGTAAGGTGCATCCTACCAACATTGCCCAGTGGTTCTGTTGTGTATTATGTGCATCCTTTACCGTAAATGCTGACCGCTATCCTGCCAATATATAACCAGTGTTCAACATATACAATCAGTAAATGATAACCTAGTTCATGCCTTTTCTAATGCAGATCAGTTATAATATTTGGCTGCAGCAGGCAACAACTTTGGCACGCGGGTGCTGTTGAATGCATTTATAGTCATCTTAATGAATAAATCAGCCTGATGTGAACTGCTATTTAGTGGGACCAAATTTAAAGAGAATTGTCTTGGCATGAATTCACTGTTTAAAGTCTTTTGAGATACATACACTTGACCTTATTGATATGGAGATGCAGCACAACCAAAAAAATCCACGCCGATGTTGCGGGGGTAGCCCTGTAGGACCTTCAGCTCAACGGGATCAAACTTCCAATAGTGCAAACCACTCAGGAAATGGGCATAGCCTGTCAGAGGGCAGAGAGCAACAATCAACTTTAGGGTTACAAGTTCAGTTATGATCTAATTTAGCAATCACCAAGACATAGGCAGCAGTTGCGTCTTGCTTGTCTCAGATCTACAATCATCTTTACATTCTCCTGTCAGTGCTTTTTCTAAAGAATTGGTGGCTTTTTAGGGTCCAAAGAAGTGATTCCCACTGACTGGGAGTAGTTGGGATTGTTTAGTGATTCAGAAGAAAATTCAGCTATGCATGACATGTATTCATGTGTGACAGAACCAGATGTTTTTTAAAGGAATACTCCAACATTTTGGGCAAAATACCCTTTTCCAACTTACCCAGGCTGCAACAAGATGTTCGATACCATTTTCACCTCTGTACGTCCACTGGTTCGGTTCCTATGGGTAGCATTTCATGTTAGCTTGAAGTCTACAGGATTCATTAGCCTAGCTCCATCAAGGTGCAAAAAATAAACCTTACACCAACTCCAAAGCTGTCTTATTTACATAATGTATCATGTATTTGAAATAAGTCTTGGAATTTAAAAAAAAGAACAGACAGAAGGACATGTGTTCAGCAGTTATAATTCACACATTCCAAGACATGTATTTCATATACACGATACATTGTGTAAAGAAGACAGCTTCCGAGTTGCTGTAAGGTTTATTTTTGACGGAGCTAGGCTAATAACTCCTGTAGACTTCAAGTCTTTATGCTAAGCTAACACCAAATGCTACCCATAGGAGCCCAAGCAGTGGATGTACAGAGGTGAAAATGGTATCGAACATCTTGTCTCACTCTGGGTAAGTCAGAAAAAGAGTGTTTTGCCCAAAACATTGGAGTATTCCTTTAAATATCTGCATATTATATTGGATAGGCTGTTTCTGTTCATTCATGACAAATGTATATAGGAAATGCAATAGGGCTTCTGAATCATTCTCATATGACCAAATGTGAATGTTAAAATGTATTTTTTTTAACTGATCCTCAACCTCACCGTGCATGTCTTGAAAGGCTGCATCAATACTGCTGGGAACACCACCCCAGTCACGCATGCTGTGAGGGTGTGCGTTATCAACATGATTCTCCTGTGGACTGAAGCACCAGTAAGCGCCCGACTTTAAGAGGTAGACCTTCTGCACATTGTCCTCTTGCCACTTTAGAGCTGCTTGGATATCTGTTACAGGCAGACCCAGCCGCCGCACTGAATCTGGTCCTGTGATTTTCCTTTCAGCATCAAACACCCAGTAACTGTCACCTGTCAAGAAGTTACACAACAGAAAAATATCAAAGTAAAACTTAATGATAAAGAGAAACTTCATTTGATTTTGGACACTTAAACTGTCCATTTGAGGGAATTCATAAACTTTTGGGTAAATGAAGTCTTTGATCCATGTCAGGCAGTGAGAGGAGCAGTAGCAATTTTTCCACTGTGTATCAAGTATTGAATGTTCTATTAGTTTGCTTCTGAGCAGGGTCAAAATTTTAATACACTCCCAACTGCTCTAAAAAACCTCAGTATCAAGAAAAAAATGTATTTTCAAGTTCAAGCATTTGGATCAACTGTTTTTCATCAGTCCATCATAAGAGCCACATCAGTAGTTGTCAACCTTTTTTATATGAGAGTTGCTTTCGAAGTAAGACCAACCTTGGAAGAACCAGATGTTGCCAGACTTGTCTTCATAAGCAGCATCAATTCGGTCAGGGATGCCTCTCCAGTGGCGTGACGCCAAGGCCGGGTACGCAGCTTGTAGCTGCCCATCACGGATACGCCAAACATATTGAGACTTAAAGAAGAACAACTCCCCCCTGATCATGGACACAGCATCAAAGTTTGTTGTGCAGGCATCCGGCTGTGGCATAAGTCAGAGAAAGAACGACCAGGGTCAATGTTGGCATGGTAAATGAAGCCAAAGCCAGGCAATAAACATGGCAACACTAAACAGCCCTCACAATGAATCAGGCACCTGGTAGATCAGTCAGTATCAGGATGAGTGACATTTCATTAAAACAACTACACTGGTTAGGTTTCTAACAGCATTTTAGCTTTAAGGTCCCATTCCAGTATTTCTGTCTCACCACTCCAGTGTAAATCTCATTGGTTTCTGTTTTCTCGGCTGGTGCTTCCTGAGGGGGGCCATACAGGTACTGGATGCCCCTCTTGTCATCCTCGCTCAACTCCAGTGGGTAGGAGAAAGTGTAGAAAGGTGACATCACAGCACCAGGCACCAGGGAATGCTGGAGGCCCAGGACATGGCCAAACTCATGAGCTGCCACTTG
The DNA here is from genome assembly GCA_900302535.1 of Neoniphon sammara. Lineage (NCBI taxonomy): Eukaryota > Metazoa > Chordata > Actinopteri > Holocentriformes > Holocentridae > Neoniphon > Neoniphon sammara. The sequence continues at coordinate 24,713 of OMKZ01031795.1, forward strand.
TAAAAGATCTGTGCCTGAATGGGACAACAATGGTTGAAGGGGTGACGACAGTAACACAATGAGCTCATGGTGCAGATGGCAGAAAGTGCAGTCAATGGTCCAGTGCACAGGTACTCAGGGTGCTATAAGCTATTATAATGTGAGTAAGTGTGGTGGGCCTGGTTTGAATCATGACCAATCAAATCCCCTCTTTTCCCTCCTTTTAAGGGGTGATGAGACCCTAATTTTTTAATGGCAGAAAGGCACTGTTGCACTGACCACTGTGGATCAAAAGCTTTATCCCTAGTGCACTTCTGACCACCACTGTTGAGTGCGGCAGAGTGCACTGTTTCATTGCTGACCACAGAACAAAACTGATACACAAGACTTGTTTATGGTGGGCAAAAAATGAACGTGTTTTAGCTAGAAAGCCATCATCAACGTCACACGCTGATGATGGCGTTGAAACTTGTTCTGATCCCCGTTGATAACCATGCACCCTTTAAAGTTTTTTCATTTGGAGTTGTGCGCACTTGCACTTTGTACCATATCATTGCTGAACACACCCAACAGTGATGTAGCACCATGGGATGTGAAAAATGACATCACTGCAGCAAGGTAAACATTTGAACTACATTCAAAACCTAGATTTTCTGCCTGGGTTTCATGCCCCTTTAAATGTAGAGTTTTGATCTACATTGGGCATCAAGGAGAATCGATGGCTAGTGTAGGACATGGTTCAGTGTTATCAGCCAAAGAACCAAACAGAAGTGAGTGGTGAACTGATGGGACAGTTCGGCTACAGGATGGAGGCATTCACCTGCCAGTACCAGACATCTATTGAGGATGCAGGCACCTCCCCAATCCCAACTCAGTCCAGCATGGGACATACTGACGGTTCTATGCTGGATGGAAATCATTCAACCAGTGCCATATAGTTAGAAAAAATGAAAGAAATTATATCTTATATTTTTCAAATAATCAGCCAGTCAAATCAGCCAGCTTTTGAATAGGATTTGTTCATGCTCACATGCTTTGGTAAAACCCACAGAAATAGCCAGAACATGGCTGTGCTCTGAGACACTGACCTGGTCTGAGCAGGCAGGCAGCCAAAGTACAAACGCTAGTCTTTGATACCAAAATTGCTCTGCGCAGCTAATTATAGACCCTCTACTGCACCTGTCCGCACATTTCAGAGACAGCTCAAAGAGATCTCAATTCCTAACATAATATATTCCCAATAGTCTCCCTAATATAACTTAATAAGACCACAATCATTGCAGCTGCAGTTCCATTAAAGTATCTTTCTATCTGCATTTGCAACTAGAAGTAATGAAAAAAGTGAAAATAGTCCCCATTAGATGTAATAACTAGGCATGTGTTTCTGGTGAAGGACAGCAGGGCTTATCCCTAAAATAACTTGAATCTGTACCCTGCACCCTGTGACTGCGTCGCTACACAGCAACTTTTAACAGATTTGAACAAAAACTAATACCGTATTTTCCGCACTATAGGGCGCACTGGATTATAAGGCGCACTGTCAATGAATGGTCTATTTTCGGACTTTTTTTCATATATAAAGCGCA
>OMKZ01031799.1:8544-24278 GCA_900302535.1 Neoniphon sammara
CCCCACCAACAACACACACACACACACATACATACACACACACACACACACATAATCATTGTTTTTTCATGCAAGGGGTTCTTACTGCACTCTGGGCTGCCAGAAATTTTAAGCTTTGATTTTGGATGACAAACAGGGTATGTGGCCAGCGTAACAGTGGCACCTCCATCCTCTCAGCCTCTCAGGGGTGGAAGATACAGCCTGGAGGGTGAGATTGGCCCTGACAGACCTCCCATGTAAAGGCCAGGCACTGGAATTCACACCGGGCACGAGCTGAAACAAGAAGCAGTAGAGTGTTACTTAAAATTGAAGAGCGAGCCGAGACGATTACATCATGTTTTTGCCTGAAAATGTGACAGGACTATATGTTTTGCCTGTGGATGACGCTGTAAGGTATCTTGAGCAGTGGAATTGGGTTTCAGTGAGGCCAATCTCTAACTTTATATCCCTTCCATCACACTTTCTCCATCCTTATGACAAATGTGTGATGTTATTGGAATTGCCTGGAAAAAGATTGCACTTCTCTTGCTGAAATTTAATTTGCAGTGCCCCCCAGAATTATTGGCACATTTGGTACAGATAACTCCAAAGGCTGTAAACTTTCTTAGCTATACTCCATGCTGAGATTTTTTTCCCCCAAAATTTGTGTGTTTCTGAAATTTTCCATGATACTTTTTGCCAGAGATGTTGGTGTAGCTAATTAAAGTCATCCAAAGTAATACATTCAGAGATTCAATATATTGAAGGGCAATACTTGAAGCTTGAATTGTTGAATGAACTGCAATATAGTCTGGTGGACTTAAATACTTTTTGCATGAATGCCAAAATACAATAAAGTGCCAACAATTTTGTAATCATCTTTTACAAGATGAATTTAACTGTAGACAGTAAATGAAATGATTCAATTGTTCTTATTTTTCTAAGCAGTTTATAACTGATTGCTTTAGTTTTTCTTATTTTAAAGCTTGTCTATACCAACAGTGCCAATAATTCTGAATTCTGTAACACTATGGATCAAAAGTGACACTGGGATGGTACAAGAATAAACAATGTCTTGAGAGAAAAAGCATATTTTATTAGAGTGATTTATTAAGTTACATCTACAGTCTGGAATAACAGACTCATTTTGTAGTATGTGATGCAAACATGTGGAGCACACTGATCAATTCAATGCATACACGTCCTAAGTCACATGGCTTTACTACATCACATCCATGGTCTCCTTCCTCCCTTTATGAAAGTGCAGGGGAGACACAGACACGCACTATGCATAAAACCCTGTACAATATATGTTGTTAAAACAACAAATAAATGTGGCTCTGGAATCCTGATATTCTTTAATTACCCTTTAAAAGATGTTGGGTTAATGTAGCAAAAAGGAAATATAGAAAACATAAAAACAGACTACTGGGACATAATAAAAACTGCTTATTTCTCTTTATTGGTGACCAGTTGAGCCATTTGTTTTTGTCTTCACATTCCAATGTACAATCACATAAAACACTCACTGACTTGGAGAAAGAAATAACAGAATATGGACAAGCAGGCAACATTATAACACAAAAGGAAAATACCACCGTCCTGTTCACTGTTTTTGTCATTTCATGTTTTTAATAAACTGGCTTACAAACTGCATCATGTCAGTCTGGTTCGGGTCCTTTGATCTTTTGCTGGAAACAAATATTTAATTTCCTGGAAGGTACAAGTTGAATTAACACATTTTACACGCAACAAACATGTTTACACAGTACAGGAACAACTAGCTTGCATACTCACCTGAAATCACTGAGTACCACAAAACCACATTAATTTCTTTATGGCAGTAGTGTGTAGCTTCTAGGTATTTTTCCTATTAAAATGCTAATTTGTCCCTGTTAGAATAAGGATGCAGTAAAATGCAATGCAACATTTTGTCACTATTGCTATGCTGCAATTGCAATGTCCATGTTTCAAGTGAAATGAATGACATTTTAGTAACAAAATCTGACAACACTGTGGTTGGATGCTAGCTTGCTAGGCTCAGATTTGGTAAAAAATCAAACGAGTCATATCTGACTGATCCGTTGACTTAGTGGCCAACAGCAATTCCTTCTCAACAAGATAAACTAATGGCTTACGATTGTTTTGTCTCCTCTTTCTCTCTGGCTGTCATACAGTGTGTATGAAAGTTGGAGGAGCGTCTCAAGGTAACCAGAGCTAGAGGCAAACATGAATCCACCAATTAAAGAGTCGATTAATCCTGTGTTCAGTTCCTGTGTTAATGTATTGGTGAAATTAACCACAGTAATTGTCCAGGAGGCAGTAAGCATCTGCCAGGAAGTTATTTACTGCATTTCACTACAAGCATTTACAAGGAAAGAAACAGACAGATGTAGCATATCCAGACTGCAGTGTGCAGTTTGTGATGAAAGATTTACACAGAGGATGTTGCTTCCCTTTCAGAGGCAGCTACTGATACTGAGACTGTGAGGTAGTGCGAGTACTGAAGAGCTATAAAATCTGTTTTAGAGCAAAAACTCTAACATTGAGGCACTATGTGGAGTATCAAATCATTACCCTTCATTTGATTTTTATTCAGACACATTTTTACTTCTGATAATAAAAGGTCAGGTAACCTAAATGGAGCTCCAGATGTATCACAGAAATCCACCTTGGACTACACTAGCTTATGGAGATTTATCATTATGTCTTCATACCAGAGCTGATTCCCATCACTGGGAAACTGAGGAGAAAATAACCAACTTTGAACGTGACCCATTAACACTTAACACAACATCCATCATGCATGCACAGACCAAAAAAATGTCTGTCTGCCCAAACAGAGCTCTCATCTAACAGCTGCCTTGTAAGATAAATGAATGATGACAAGGTTGAAGAGGGTCAAGATTTGCTTGAAGTCTGTGATGGAGTGAAAAGGAAATTTTGTGTTTCACCTGAGAGACAAAGTCCCAGGAAGGTTAAGAAATTTTTTTTCCCTCTGACTACTAGCATGCCATGGAAAGAGCTATTAGAGATGCAAGATTGGAAGCTACAGAGAAAATTCAAAAAGATTAAAAACAGTCAGAATAGCTTTGAAATCTTTGATCTGAGAGAGAAGGTCCCCCCAAAACACATTTAAAAATAATCCTTCTTCCCTGACAGCTACTTACAACGACAACTAGCGAGAGATATTTTGGCCATATTTCTGCCATTCTGAGAGCGGCTGCTGAAGTGGAGCGCATTTTAACTGTCCTTGTATAGATTTATGGTATCTCTACCATATATAGCCTAGGGGAGAACAAACAGCTTTTTCACTGAAATTCAGTAGGGTTAGATGGGGACAATAAGCCTCAGAATGAAATGTAGCTAAAATAGAAAACATGATGCCAGTGCAAGATATTACTGAAACCTTTGTGTATCTCACTTGAAATGAAATTTTGCTAAGTATTTATAAAACTTGAGTTCAATAAATGCACTGCCCAAAACGATATATTCCTGCTGTTGCATTGTTTGTATGTTTACCAGTGTCACTGTATTGTAGGTCTGCCATCAAAAATGTGGTAAAAACCAGGCAGATTAAAAGGCACCTTCAGTGAGAGGTAAGCTATACAAGTGCCCTTCACAGCAACTTAGCTCAGTGACTTCAGTTTGCCCTTAAAACAAAATGAGAATTTTTGGTATTCCCATTAGAACATAAAAGCAACAGTGAAAAACTGCATGTTGCATAGACGGTCATTTTGGACCTTCACACCACAACACCATCCCACCTCGGGCCATGTGTGTGTGAACAAGGGCTTCTTCATAAGTCTGACAGGACTTAGTCTCAGCCAAATGGTCCCGCCCTGAAATTGTCACAATAGTCCAGTGGCATATTTGGCTTGAGGCTGTGTGTCCAGCTACAGGTAGAGGGCTGATTTGCGTTGCTGATTTTCCGGGTGCTCCTGATCCTCTCTGCTGTTGTTCCAGTCTTTCAGCCCTTTGGGCAGAGAGGAGTCCTCCTCCAGCTCTCCCATGTCTTCTACAAACTCCTCATAGCAGCACTTCTCCTCAGTGGGACGAGGTCCTAGCAGCTCCAGCATGTCAGCCTTGTCTAGAACCTCCTTCTCTAAAAGACGCTTTGCTACCTGCAACACGAGATGGAAAATACACTAATGAGCATGTTTAATAAAAAACTTGTGTTGAAGCTGTCAGTACAGTTATATTTGCTATTTGGCTTAACTAATTTAAAAATCTTTATAATATCATATTAAGTACACTATTATTAATGAGGTGCAGTGTTGATTTCTTTTCTGTGATCAATGCATATGCAGCATAAATTACTGTTCTTGCACACCGCCGGTTAAGTCATTTTTCATCTTTACTGTTCTCAGTTCTTTGCATCTTTCTAATTTTCTGAAAAAGTTCTCTGGTCCTCACTCTCAGAAAAACGTGACGAGCCCTGGCATCTATTAATTTACAAATTCCTCACCAGAAAATTACCACCTTAAATAATTTCTCTCTCTCACTGGAACTCCAGTACACTTGTTACTTGGTTTACTGATTGTTTGATATTCCAGGCACCTCATGCCAGACCCATCTTGAGAAGACCACCTTAAGTGTTAGTGCTGCAGTCTCATGGAATAAATTGCAGTATCAATTGAAAGTCGACACTCTTATATCTTTCAGTGATTTCAGAAACCGTCTCAATTACCTGCCCAAACATGGCTGTGATCGCTTTAACATTTTGATCCTGCTGTTCCGATTTACTCTGTTTTGTTTATTTTTGCTCACATGTAGCAATTTTTACCCAATGTTGAGGTTGTGTTTTTGCTGTGACATTATCGTCTATGATGACCCTTGCCACTGTCATCTTGGCAACAGTGAGAATGAGGGCCTCAAGTCTCAATGTTCCCTGAGCTTTTAAATAAAGATAGAGAAATAGTTTTGCTAGACACTGATAATACTTCTCACCTTCTCCACCAGGTCTTTCTTATCGATGACAAGCTGATGTGCTCGCTGGTAGGCAGCGTCGATAAGCAAGCGGACCTCCTGGTCTATAAGCTGGGCCGTGTGTTCACTGTAGGGCTTCTCAGTCACCATGCTGCCCTGTGGAGGGAGGTCAAAGGACGCCTGGCCTACCGCCTCACTCATTCCTAATTGTACCACCTGAGAGAAAATGAGGAAAAAAATGAGGATTATGTGTTCAGCCCGTGATAAGGATTTTGCATATATTCAAATTTGACGACCCAACTATATGGTAAAATTAAAAAACACAAATTATATAACTGGAGCTGTAGTTTTGTATGTATGTTTTCTCAATTTTTAAATAAACTTTGCGTGTCATTACCACATATTTAACAATGACAGAAGGAAAAATCCCATCCATACCACTGACAATTATAAGGTATGTCATGTCTTCATATTCATAACATACCATAACATGCTTTCGCTCAGCTCTAAAAGACACTGCCTACTCAGCTATGGATGCCTGTCATGAACTGAGGTGATTACCTGTTCGTAGGCAGACTGGGTGACCTTCCTGAGGTCATCCTGTGCCCCGGTGGTGACTCGGGAGAAGAAAACCTGCTCAGCAACACGACCGCCCAGCATCATGCACATCCGGTCAAACAGCTGCTCCTGTGTGAACAGGTACTGCTCCTTAGGCAAATACTGAGCATAGCCCAGACCTTTCCCTCTGGGAATGATGGACACCTGGAAGAGGAGACAGTCAATGTAATGATTTAGTGAAACTGTGGGGAAAGGTAGGAGTGTATAAGTATGCACACTGAACCAAGGAGAGCTCTCAAAAGGTAGTTCTGTCAATCCCTAAGACTCTCTCCTTTCCACCTTCTCAAACACACTGATCTAGGCAATGCTAAAAATAGGAGCCTCCAGAAAATGTGTCTGTAGGCAGCGGGAAAAAAGACATGAGGCTATAGAAGCATTCAGAAAGTCAGGCAACAACATGAGAGAAAAGGGACAGAGGTGTGAGCCGATCTGAGCACCTTCAGTAAGGGATCTGCATGCTGCAGGAACCAGCCCACCACAGCATGGCCGGCCTCATGGTACGCCACTGTAGTCCTCTCAAGCGGCTGAAGTACCTGGGTCTTTTTCTCGAGACCTGAGGGCATGGAGAAGGTATTACCAACCAGCATCATGCACTGAGAAAGGAGTTTGGCGACAGTGATGAGTAAATATAAAATTTGAAGCTAATTACTATAATTTGCTTAATAACTTGTAACCATTATCACTTCATAACCATTTTCCACACTGTTTAACAAAAGGAAAAAAATGTGGGAACCGGATGCCATTGTTAATCATTTTTAATTTTTAAACTGTTGGCAAGTATGGTTCAGAAACACTAACTGAAATTTTAGACTTTGATATATTTTTTTAACAGAACTAGAACCAACAGAAAAAATAACTGACTACACCAATACCTTTGTCACTAATTTGATTAAAGTGTATAACCTATACCTTTGCATGCTATTACTGTTACTCTCTACATATGAAAATAACATGATTTTTGATATTATTGGATATCGCCTCACACCTAATAACCCACAGCCAATAGTCATTCAGTGAGTTCCATCATAATCTCATTCACGTCAAATTGTTTGTGATTGAGTAAATGTGATTATCAACGTACCTCCAATAACCCTCTCTATCGCCTGCTCAAAGTGCTTGGTGCTGATATGTTGGTTGAGATGCCGTGCCGCTATTAGAGCAGCCTCGTTACACACATTGGCAATATCCGCTCCTGGGAGAAGAGATCACGACCGGGTGAGACTAATGACATAACACATTCCACAGCAACCATATGAAAGATAAATGGGTAGGACTCCTGCAGATTTAATCAGGCCCTGCACTCACACTCACACACACACACACACACACACACAGGTAATCTCTTGTACTCACCAGTAAAACCTGGAGTTAGTGTGGCTAATTTCCTAGCCAAAGCCTCTGCTTCTATAGTAGAGTCTAACTTGAGAGGTCTCAAGTGCACTTTAAAGATGGACACCCTGCCTTTTATATCTGGTGGGCCTGCAGGAAGAAGCAAAGAGATGTACAGATTTTGACTTAATTGCCCCATGTCTCTAATCTCATTCAGGACTACTCCCTCTCAAGGCAGAAGAGAAGAAAACAAACAAAGAGGACTTCAGCAAGGCATGAGCAAAATGACATTTAAACAGCTGTTAAATAAACTGCACGCAGGGCTAAAGTTAAAGAGACAGAAAACAACTCAACAACACAAGGAGGAGCTGTGTGTCCCATCCTTCCTGCCTGCCTCCAGTTACATAATCCTTCTGTTTCTAGAGAGCCAGCTCTTTCCATTTTTCCCCATTTTTCTCGGTCAGAAAGAACACTGCCCTGCCTGCCACTGCGCAGCACTGCTGGAACAAAGTGAATTAAATCACAGCAGGCATAAACAGATCAACCATTTTAACCACAAAGATAAAAGCACACACTACAAAGCACACACACACTCCTAATGAGATAACAAATGAACAGGTGCAAAAAAGATCAGCGGTAAATCTAATAGACTAAACAATTGTAAGAGCACAATGTAGGCTTTAATAGCTGGTCTGCAAGATACAAAGAACAGTTACAAAGTTAAATCTGGATCTGCATGTGTGCTAGTCCTACTTATTTCTATGTGTTACACTGGCTGGTGTGCAGAAGTAGACAATGAAATGGCATGGTAACAAGTTCAGACATGGACTGTGGAGTACAAGAGGGCGACAGAATGGGAGTGGAAGAACTGAAACTGCAGGTTTGCTTCTGAAGCTAGAGGAAAGCGTCGACCATGCTGTTCTAAGTGGTGCAGAAGTGCTGAAGGACAGGGTTTCAAGGGCACTGACATATTGCTTCATGGAGCTGTTGTTTGGCCCTGAAGTTACCTCGAGAATTCGCCTGAAGGTGCGAGACTGCAGCTAATATTCAACAGTGGAACTACACTTGCTACCAACTCCACCTGTGCTGCAAAATTAGATTTACTACTGCATTATGTAGGCCTATGGGCTAAGATAATTCATCGGTTTCTCCATTCATTTATTTTTAATTCTGCTGCTGCAGCTGCACAAATCTACTAAAAGAAACAAACAGTGAATTACGCTGACAGCCTGAATCGATATGAAATCCTTTAAATCAAATCATTCAAAATTTGCCTGGACTTTGGCCTGTTTTTTGTTATTGTTATTTGCTATTTTAGAATAAAGAATGTTTCAGTAATACTGATGTACTGATTTTACCGATGTACTGATTGTTTTTTCACATTTCTGAAGAATAAATATAGTCTTACTACATTACTGCACATTTTGGTTTAATCAATTTTGTCTTTAAGTACTGAATGTGATCATTGACTTGAAATCAGGTTTACAAACTCTGAATCTCTTTCAGCTAAAGATTTACCCCTAACTTCCAGCTGATATAGCCTACTCAATGTCCACGCACCATGTCGTGCACATGCATTCGCATTCCTGCACAGGCATGACATGGTGCTGGGACTTTGGCCCATTCAGCCACAGGATCCCCTAGCTGACCCCTTGAGCTGCACATACATCACAGAAAGAAAATGTTCCAGACAGAGGACGTGCCAGAGCTCTTGAAAAATCAGTGAAGGGAGGGCAGGGAAGACCTCAGAAAAGAAAAAGTACTATACTTTACCGATGTATATATGCCGGTCAAAGCGGCCAGGCCTCATCAGAGCTGGGTCCAGTATATCAGACCGATTGGTGGCGGCCAAAACGACCACGTTGGTGCTACTGTTGAACCCTGAAATGAAAACAGGTGGCTGCTGTGATCTAGGGGAAATACTACACAGGGAATGGGAGAAAAGCCCACATACTGTGTTAAGCCCACAGAACATTCAGATTATTGCCTACCGTCCATTTCGACGAGCAGCTGGTTGAGCGTGTTTTCCTGCTCACTCTGGTCACCAAAGTTGCCTCTGCCTCGTTTCCTGCCCACAGCGTCGATCTCATCAATGAAAAGGATGCAGGGGGCATTCTTTCGGGCCATGGCAAACATGTCCCTTATCTTATACAAGACAGAGCATAAAGAAATCAAAAGAGCCTCTCAGTGATTGATGAATCTTCACTGATTTATCAGTCAGTAATTCATTACCACAACAACACATGCTCCCCTTTAGATCCCTATGCTAATATCTGGAGAGCACAAAAGAGGCACACCATCTCTTTGTATCTTCAGCATAGCGATCAAAATAAATACTGTTTACAGATGATATGACTGAGTGATACGGCCAGATTCCCACAGATCAGCTAAGCTGGCTCATAGATCGAGCCCTGCATTCAGAGCAGTACTCACCCTGGCTGGGCCCACACCAACAAACATTTCCTGGAACTCGGATCCATTGACGGTGATGAAAGGGACATCAGCCTCTCCTGCAGTGGCCTTAGCCAGCAGGGTCTTCCCTGTCCCAGGTGGGCCAGATAAAACTGCACCCTGTAAAAAACAAGGCCATGTGTTACTCGAGGGGTGCCATGACATTTAAATTTTAACATTCTTAACCAGACCTTTACCTTTTTTTTCTGGAAAAAATCTATATTTCTCTTTCAGTTTTTGTGAAAGCAAGTAGTAACAACATTTGACACTGCTGAGGAGATTCTGCAAAGGAGGCAAGAACAAGCTGCCATCATGAAAGCAGGCACCCGGAGGGAAGATGTCACTGGGACAGATGGATGGTCTGTTCAGGCAGGGCAAACAGTGACTAGTGGTGGATGTGTTATATTAAACAGCCATGCCTGCAGAAATTGAGGATATATGCTGCAATGAATGGGACCCTGTACAGCTGTACTCCATGTCATGGTTGATGCTGAAGAACAGGGATCACTACACTACTCAACATCAAATATGAGGTGCACACAAGGAAATCAGCACCCTAGAAACATTAGTCTGCACAACAAACTAACAGGATAAACTCTCAAAAGTAAAGAAACAAGCTAAACTGAGAGAGCAACTGACTTACATGGAAGTCCTTTCAACTGGATTAACTATGCTAATATGACAAATATCACAATAATGGTAATAATAATGATATGCTGTTCTGTATCATTTGTCCCATGTGCTGTATATGTCTTTGTTTTTGCCTTGTAGTGGGTAACTTAAATCCTTAGTTGACAAAATAACAAAATGTTTACATACTGGATCCTCTATATTTTATAGATAAATATAGGGTTGTTGATCAGTAGCAATGACTCAGTGATTACTTTGCCTGGTGTAAATTTCTGACTTCTCTCTTTATAGTCTGTACTCTGTTTTGGAACAAACATTTTCCCAACAATGTAATTTCAAGACACTTCCAATCTCCCCCACCCTCCACCTTGTGACCTTTGTTGTGCTGCACACCTTGGGGATCTTGGCTCCCAGGTCCTGATACTGTTGAGGGCTCTTCAGGAAATTAACAAACTCCAAGATCTCCAGTTTGGCTTCGTCACAACCTGCAACGTCCTTGAAACGCACGTTGATGTTGTCTCTTATTATCCTGGCTTTGGATTCACTCATGCTGAAGGGGTTTCCCCGCCCCCTGCCTCCACGGCCTCCTGCCACTGGTCCCTGCCGCATGGCAAATACTAGAAAGCCAACCAGTAGCAGAGTTGGGAGAACGCTAAGTAGTAAACTCCTACGAAGAAGGAGAGAAAAGTTCAATTAGGCCAACATCAACAATAGCAAATCCAATATTCTCGAGTATAAAAGTCAAGTCACTTGTATATGAAAGTTCTAGATTCTTTTGAGAGTAAATCTCTCTCTATCAATTTCCCTCCCTGCCTCACCCATCACTTTCACTGCTGTAGACCACAGGTACTCTGTGTGTGGAGTCCAGGTTCATCTCCTGCTGAGCCTTCTCCAGGTTATGCTCAAATGTGTCAACGCTGCCAATGTTGAACCATAAGTAGCTCTGAAACACACAGACAACATATTGCATGTACTACAAAATGCTATACTAGAAGCTCATAGGTTTACATTTTATTTATCTTTTTTTTATTGTTTTTTGACAAAAACAGAACAGACAGACTGAGGGACAACAGACAGGGTCAACATAGGTAATGTGAAATGCTTGAATTGCTTGGGAGGTCCTTCAACAGGCAGTGACTGAAAAAGGAAAAGCAGCATGGGTAATATTTTCATCTGTAAAGCATCTATTCGTTTATACATATTCACTGGTAATAATGACAAACGACTGAGGTCTGGTTTAATATCAGGTATTATGGGAATATAACGGTGTTCATAAGTATTTGTACCTGTACATTCTGTAAATGTTTTCCTGTGATTCGTAGTTAAAGGTAGGAGTTTGAGTTTATATAAGTTTAATTCATGCCCAGCGTATAAACCAAATTCTTTAAGCAGACACAATAATTTATGCAAACTTGCATCAGGGCTGATTAGGGTCACAAGAATGTCGTCTGCATACAAATCTTATATTGCGTATCTCCAATCAATACACCAGTTATATCTTTGTTTTCTCTAATTGCCTGTGCCGGTAGGTTTCCATTTTAAGAGATACCCTTCATTATCTAGTGTGGCCTCCATCAGGCGATTTCTGATCCAGCCATAGCAGCAAAAAGACATTTCAGTGATTTCCTGTTACTAACCACTTCTGACGTGTTCACTCCGTGGGCAGGAATTACTTTGACATATTGTTTGTTGACAACCTCCAGATGGTCCACCTGTGTAGAGAGCACAGCACACATATTCGGTAATATAGTTGCAGACACAGACAAGGAAACAAAACCTAGATAAATAGGATATCAAAAGTTCTATCTCTTACCAAGCCTCTGCCCAGGTAGTGATGCACAAAGTCCCTCCAGGAGATCTCCACTCCCGTTTCCCGGAAGTAAAAGTACAGAAAAGCCGAGGTCATGCCCGCTGCGCCGATTGCGATGTTGCGCATTGTTTTTTCATCCCAAGGAAAATCATCCTGTTAGGTACAGAAGGGGCATGAGAGAGGGGAGGTGGACTGGACCAGTTGATCACAGAGAGAACTGTGTCAGCATTCCAGTGAAAAACAAGCCGCTGTGCTTGCTGCATGCCTGTCGCTCAGGCCAACTGGGAGCACCCTGTAATTTCACGACTGAGGGAGGCCTTTTGTCCTACTACAGAGTTAGCTTTATAAATATCCACCAAGAAAATTGCTTTCCCATTGATCAGCTGCATAGCAAATCATCAAATAAACAGGCAATCAGTGTGTTTACACTGTCCTCATCAAACCAGAGACGAATGAGGAGACTCAGTATTTATAACATGCACATAAATCCATCATACACGAAACAACTGGAAACTTGAATACTAGAGAAGATAAATAGCCTGATGTCAAATTATTAGGGAGGCAAATTTAACCTCCACTGCACTAAACAAATCATTCTCAGATCATTTTCAGATTTGAATGAGAACCAAAAATTGGGTTCGTTTGACATTGTGGCACTGGAACCATGCCTGTCCACGGCTGTGTGCGGACGATTTAAGGCTACACTTGACATGAATCACAGACTTTAGTTTGGGATTTGGCCTTGTTAATAAGCTGTGCAGCACAGCAACCTGACATCCTCACTTGGGATGGGTTGGAAAAAAAAAGCATTGACTGTGTTCTTTAATTCCTTTGGAACATTTTAATTAGCTTTCAACTGGGCTTGTAACAAAATGAATGTACATTCTGTACATTCATTTTGTTACAAGCCCAGTTGAAATGCCATAACATCAGAATACCTGATAGTCAGGTAGAAAGTGGAGAAAAAATAAAATACACCAGGTTTCTTTACATTTCATGTATATTCAAGGATGGTTTCTGCCAACAAAGTGATTTATTATCATATTGTTTCCTACCATTTCACACTGTTTTGGATGTTCCATAAAAAATAGCTTGTAATATTTGTAAATCATGTTTCAATTATACCTGATCAACAAGCTAAAAAGGTGACATTTATAAAGTAAGAAATAATTGGCCATGATTTGCACCTGAAAACGTGTCCACCAGTCTGACTCTTGCTTTTTTCTTCCTCCCCTTCTGTCCTCTTCTTCATTTGTGCCACGCCCTTCTCTTCCCTGAGACTCTTGACCTTTGGCGTTCTCATCTAAACAGAAACAACACAGCAGACATTCAACCCTGTGCTGCATCAGAAGAACTGGGGTCACAGCTGACTTACAAATGCTGCTTCTGATCATAATAATAGTGATTCATACCTTCCTCATCTTCAGCTGACTTGTTGACAGTGGGGTTCTCATCACTCTTTGGGAAAAACTTTTCAAACCCTAGAGCCATTCAACAGCACAAGCACAGGGTAAACTAAGTAAGTGCAAATGCCACATGGGAAAAAACTGAGTTCACTAAACACATTATAACAGCATGCAAGAAGTACCTTACCTCTTGGTGGTTTGTTTGAACTAAGTAACCGAGCAAGTGTGAAATTGTGTTGATTTAATCCTGCAGATTTTCTTTGGATTAGTGACGTGTTCTGAAATTAAGAGGAGATAAATAATTTAGCAAAGCTCACTGAGTATTAAATACACCTGTAATGAAGCAGTGATGACAGAGAGGCATTATGGGTTATCATGCAGTATTGTAATGGATGCTGTTAAATCCAATGTGGATTGGCATCTAATGTCTCTGTTGCTTTTAAGATTGACTGCCTTTCATGGTAGCATGAGAAATCTAGCAAGCAACCGCTTTTTCCAAACAAAAGCAAAATTAACTGGAAATTAACTGGGCTTCACAAGCGCCTGACATGTCAACAGTTGCTAGGAATCAAACAAACACTGGCACATAATACTATGATGGTATTACACGTCTATCACATGTGCAGTAGTATGCCATACATGTGCAATGCTATACTCTCCCTTTGTTTGACTTGAGCTATACATGAGCTTGAGCTTGGCAAACATCCATTTCATTTCATGTAACTTATTTTTAAATTGTAGTTATGGGTTTTGAACACTATTTCTAATTTCAACTGCTGACATTCATATCAGCTAATCAAATCCATCCAAATTCACAAGACATAACTATAACCAGTGGTTCTGTTAGGGGTGGCATCAAAGAAAAAGAGAGAGAGAAAGAGAGGGAGGGGAAAAAAGTTCAAAACCCATCTCAATTTATGAAATCACAGTGTGAAATGTTCATCTGAGTTTTTCTTGTCTAGTCTTACTACTGAATCCCAGTGGGAGGAGAGAGTGAACGTGATCAGGAACACGTTACAAAACACCTTGGCAGGAGGCTCGGATGTCTGGTTCAACCGGGCAGGTCACCTCTACTGCGATCTTACAAGTAGTGATGAACAAAAGTCGTTCACACTCCATAGCTAATGTGCGTGCAATAACTAATAATTTCCAGTGGCATAAATCCTACCTCCCATTCAACATCCCTGCAACTTTAAGCTGACATAAACATACAAAAGCAGGTTTATGTTTTATAGCCAATGGATGAGGGCTTATGGAGCAAATCTGCAACCTGCTTAGCTCGCACATTTTGAAAAGCAAGTGCAATTAATAGGGCCTTCAGTTAACAACAAATAGCCATAGTCTGCCTCACAAACAAGTGGATATTTATGCAACATGTCCTAACATGTCTACAGAGAACGCGCCCCCTAGACCCTACACCAAATAGTCTCTCAGTCACTTAAGTAACAGAGAGACGCCCCCTTCAAAGAAATGTTTATTATGAAACTGAGGAAACGGACACAAAATGACTTCAACAACTACATGACAGGAAAAAGGTCAAACACCAAGCATATATATCTATGATCAATGAACAACAATACAGTGTGATCAGTTTTTGGCGTGTGGAGCACGCACTGTAGAACACTGTGTTCTTTTCCGTTGCCCAGCTTTATAATTTCTCACTACTGTGGCAAATCCTGCAACATCGCCAGATAGTTCTAACTCCCCCAACACGGTATTATGAAATGCACAAACAAACAGCTGTTGCAAATGAAAAACTTTGCATTCAATATTTTTGACAAGGCCATGGTAAGTTTAAGTAAATATACATAACAAAAAACGTATCCTACCGAGGCTACAGCAGCACTGTTACGAAAAGTTGTGCAGATAGTGGAGAAGTCTCTGCCCCATAACCGCACTCGGTTCCGAAAGGGCCCGGCGCTCACAGAAATCAGGCCCATCATGCCAGCTGATTGCCTCTGTTATCGAGGGCTGGGATAATAGATAAGAGTCCCCAAGCATCAGTAGATCAGAGGAATCATTATGCAGCTGCTAAACTCCGAGACCCTGCCCCCTGCTTCCCGTCATCTCGCGCGACTTGAGTTAAGAGCTGTGTGAGACCTGTGTGAGCCTTTGTCTCGATTTCTAAGATTGGTGGTGTCTGTAACATTCAGATTGATGAGCTTTTAGACTGAAACAGATTCCTATCTATCTATCTATCTATCTATCTATCTATCTATCTATCTATCTATCTTGTTCTTTATCCAAAAAAGTAGTTAATACAAGAGAAACTCAGCTGATGAAATGCTTGAATAAACAAACTGAACAAAGATACTTCAAATGCAAAATAAATGGAAGAGAGATGCCTACTGTCAAAGTATTAAAAATCGTTTTGAAAAAAGAGCTAGAGAATAAACTCATATCAGAAACGGAAGACACTTACGTGCCATCCAACGTTCATAAAAAACAATGGCCCAGTTATACTGGAGCATTATACTTACATACGGTTTTGAGGTACTGGCACTTTATTTCCATTTGTGAGACTTTGCTTTTACTGTACTACACTTCATAGGGAAACATTGCACTTTTTACTCGTTTTACAT
>OMKZ01031799.1:24298-36821 GCA_900302535.1 Neoniphon sammara
CTCCTTTTACATGCAAAACATGAATCACTGATAGAGTGAAAAGTAACCAAAAGAATATATATATATATAGGAATCATTCTTCACAATTAGTTCCTACTTTTACTTTTCCTAGGCCTACTAGTGCACATTTTAAGAAACATGAATGCAACAGTTTCACTGGAGTATTTTCCATTATGCCATTGCTCTTTTAGTAAATGGGAAAGTTAACTGCAGCACAGTTAGTTGGCACATCTTGGTTGAACATGTCATGGATAAACCTCCTACTTTCTACAATTTGTTGGCCCCGCCAGAAAATGCTGCAAAGCATCTAAAATGTCCAACAAATCCAATTACATACACATACAAACATAAGGCATATATGGGGACAGAATAGCTTCGGGTACACCATTATTCTTTTAACACTTGCGATTTTCTGACCTGCTCTTTCACGTGTCAATGGGCGTGGACACATGGACAACAACCATGTGGACACAGCAGCCCACCACGTCCATCAGGAATTCAACAACACTGCAAATTTAGTGTACCTAATTATTTTATTCATGCACGATACTCCACATGATTTCACAAGTCATCACAGGCTTGTTTTCACCAACATGTATGACCATTAGACAGAGAAAAGAATAACCATTACATCATGCTGAAAGATAACACAGCCTGAAGTCATTATTTTAGAACAAATAATATAAAGTCAACATTAACACATGTAGCCAAAGGTGTCAATAAACTTTGTCACTTCTGGAAAAAAAAATTGCTAAATGTTGAGATTGAAATCATAAACATATCCTTGGATAAAACATATTCGTAAATGTACATAAAGCAGCAGACAATCTTGTGCACACCATGTAAACTTGTTCATGGTTCATGAGTGTATGTTCACTTTGTTTACACTTGGCTGTTTGCTACACACTGCATTAAACTAACGGCACCAAAGATACATCAAACTGAAATGAGGTCATAGTTTACATTTTGAAAAAGGCAACATTTTGTTTTTCTCATATATAACTTCCCAATTTCCATTCTTTCTTGTTAAAGCAATATTTCTCCTTAGTAGAAAACATATTTTTCAGATGCATACCTTGAGTGTATATATAGCCAGTATAGCTATTAATTTTTCAACTTGTGTAATTTTCTGATTGTAAACAAACAAACTTGCTTGCTGAGTAACAGACAATATCCAGTACTGTTTTTTTCTTTTTTTTCTTAACTGTTTTTGCCTACATGTTCAGTTGTGGTTGGTCTATTAAAATGAAATATTGCTTTAGGATCTGGAAGTGAGTGGCTGTTTTGTTTAAGACCCATGAAAGGAAAACAGACATCAGTCCATGACCCTGAAAGGAAAAATGGGCAGGTTACACAAGTGGAAGGCTAGTGTGTGCACTAAAGTTAGTGGCAGCGCTAGAAAAATATCTACTGGTACAACTGATTACACAACATGTGACAATATGGCAATTAAAAAAAAAAAAAAAAATGAGGCCACATATTATGATCAAAGACTTTATCTCGTGTGATGTAACCTAATAGAACATCCTTTTCCTCCTTTGTTTATTTATTCATTTATTGTAGCGTATTAACCTCACTGCATGTTTCCAAAAAAAAAAAAATTCTAATTTCAAAGTAAATGTCATTACTTTTGTTAATTTTGTTAATATTTTGGTCTGTATCATTTCTTTGGAGGAAGTTACTGTTGGAGAAAGTGGAAAAATATCAAAACTTTTTTCTCTTTCTGGGGATCTTAAAGTTTAAGACTGAGCAAAGTTGGCAGTATAAGCACATTTGAGGCTTTTAATGTCTAATATACTGTACAACACCTGCATGCAAAATGGCCTACTGGTAAGCTGGCTTCTCTTTACAGGGCTTCTATATTTATTTAGTATATTCATACAGACAGTTACTTACACACATGCATGCACAAATGCACGCGCTCGTACACACGCACACACACACAAACACAGTGCTCTTTACACCTTATCTCTGACTCCAAGTATGAATTAAAAACGTAAAAAAAAAAAAGAAAAAAAGAAAAGAAAAAGAAATCTACATATTTTTCCAGATGGGCCTCTTTGTGCTCTGCTTCACTATGAAGTGCACAGGAAGAAAGACACCATAAACATCCACACAAAACAACACGAAAGACTGAGACGAAAAGCTAGTTGTAACACTTGTATCAGACTTTCTTGATAAAGTACAACATCAGGCAAAGTGCAACATCCAGTAGTAGTCACAGTAACATCAGGCAGGCCCCTCCCCAGGGTTATGCGTCTTTCTCGTCTGACACCTCATCCTGCTTGCGCTCGGTCATCCGGGCACACCGCGGACATGTTGTGGAGTTGTCATAGTAACAATCTCTGAACACACACACACAACAATCGGCAGCATTTGTTACATATACTAGCCTGGTATCCATTTAGGGAATGTGATACATTGAATTTTAAATATTTGTAACATTTTTCATTATGAATGTAATACATCACTGTTCGCCCAGTTGGTGGTGACTAACCTGTGGAAGACAGCGGAGCAGTCATGGCACACTGACGTGTGACTGTCGAAAGGGAACAGGATGTCTCCCTCCTTACACAGCTCACACACAAATCCCTTGGCCTGACAACGCTACACACACACACACACACAAAATACACAAAATACACAAAATAGGACACAAAGTCAGAGTTTCAAGGATGAGGCACGATCTCTATTAATTAAGCAAAATATACCATCCTCAAAAAGTCCTTATTGCCCATTATAGGCACAGTATTTTAAGAAAGTCTAATACAAATACAGGCATTCAGCTTCTAGTAAAAAGTTCATTTGTGCTTTGTGCTGTATGACAAAGCTCACCTCACAGTCTAGTTTGATGTGCTTAGCAAATGTGGTGTGGATCTCTGTAAGTGAGCAGCTGAGTCTCCCACTGGAGATGTCAATCAAATCCTGTAGTGAGTACATGTCATCATTCTCCACAAAGTGCTGACGATCATGGAGCTGGGGAACACAAAGGCAAACGGGAAACTGTTAATTAAAAAGCTTGGTAGCTATTTTGCAGCATCACCAAATTATGAGACTTCCACAGCTTTCACAAAGCATTTATGAAAATGTGGTTAGGGATTTGGGTCTGTATTTGCAATTGTTTTTTTACACAATAACAAATGCTGATGAACAAGCTGCTGGGTAAAGGTTCTGAAATATTGGAGAACAAATTATGAAAATGGATTTGAGACTATTCTTAACAGCATAGTTACCAATCTGCCTCCACAAGGTGGAGCTGTTGTAAAAAATAGTGCACATTAGGCTTAAGCAATAACAAATGTAACTGTATATCAGACTGAAACTGCACCATGCTGATCAAGTCATTTAAATTTGTGGTAAATAATGTCAAGTTTTCCTGACCTGCAGTAGTAGCCGAGCCTCCATGGCCTCTTTACAAGTAATGAAATAGGGCTTCATCAACAGGATATCTTGACGTAGCTTCTGTAAGGCGGAAAGCACACGCACACACACACGCACACACACACACAGAGACACACACACAAACACACACTCTCTGTCATCAGTCCCACTCTATGTGCAGAGCTGTGTGTCACTGCCAGAGGGTTATTTCCCCTCTTGAGTGAAGCATGTGGCAGCAGTTGCTCCATACAAATGTTGGCTGGTTGCCACCTCATTATTCTTTTACGGCAATAGAAAATCTACCCACAATGCAAAAGTGCTGGGCTGGGTCAAAAGAGAGAAAACAATTGTAGCAGGAACCCAAAACCAAAAAGACTGAATGATTTTGGTTCCAGTTCAAGGGGAAAAGGTGAGAACACGACAATAAAACAAGATTAGACCTCTGTAATTTGTCCACACTGAAAACATATTCCTGTCAGACTCTACAGTTTCTTATATGATCTGTACCAGTGCCTCAAAAACTGTGAAGCTACCCACCCTAATCTCCACCAGTTCCTCCACAAAGTTAAACAGCAGCGGATTGATCTCTTTCAGCTTCAGCACAGGTCGTGACATCATCAGGGCCAGGTAACGCATCGAGGAGCGACACACCTGAGAAGGAGACACGTTTTCACAACACAAAACAGCTGCTCACACATTAAGTCACATAACTGACAGGACATTTCTCAGATTGATATATAAAAGATGAAGGTATGATTTGCTCAGAGCAGATGTCAGTGTAGCAGGACAGGACAGAGTACCTTGCGTGGTTCAAACTCCCAGTTGTGGATGACGCGTGCTGGGATGATGGCCGTGTCATTCCAGTGACATGCGCTGCAGTAATACTGGCCTGTGTAATCACACTGCCTGGCCTCACTAGGGACACCCCCTGCAAGATAAAAATAGTATAGTAGTACGTATATTATAAAAAACACTTTGTAATTGTTAAAAAATAAAATTAAAATTAAATTAAATTAAATTAAAATAAAATTAAATCCCAAAATTAAAGATGCTGCAGGAATTTTTTCCTTATTATGTAACACAAAGCTGCCCAGAGGAAAAATCACACAATATTGTGTACTATCTCAAACTATCAGCATACACATAGTTTTTGTAGCACACTCAATTTCAGTCCCCTTTCCAATGGGCTGCAAGATCAGCCCATTCATAATAATACGCACACAGCAATAGATTAATCATTTTTACAAATAACCGCTACAAGACTTGTAAGTCAAAGGTTGAGATATATTGCTAAGCTGAAATTTTGTCAGCTGAAATTATGTATTGCTAGATAATAGTCTTTTTACCTATTTCAACCTGCCTAAGGAAACTGAAAATAATCCAAAAGAGCCCAATAATACACTCTTCTATCATTCCCCGATATTTTAATTTGTTACTAAATGTAGAATTTGGATTGTTTGATAGATATCTTGATGTTAGAAACAATAAAAGGAACTTTCTGGACAAGACGAGCTTACACAGAATTCAAAACATACAGATCATGGACAGGTACTGCCAAGAGGACTTATAGAATCCATAATACTGCCAAATTCAAAAAGGATGAGGGGATGAATGGATAAGGAATGAAGGAGAATGAATAGGGGCTTTAATTACAAAATTGGTTGATTGCGTTAACTCAGAAAATGCTATCCAACAGTAAGATACGTCAACAGTGTCTTTCAAAATGCAACATCAGTGTCTTTCAAAGGCATGAAATACAGCGTCTCACACAGTATCCTTTTAAAGTCTAAAGTTTAGTAATTTGATATGGAAGAACTCAAGACTAGACACATAATTAGAACCAATTACTGCTTAAAATAGTCACTCAACGACATAAAACAGTCCAGTATACAACACGGTATGGCACATATATGACACTGCATGCATTCTTGACCATCTGACTTTCTCCCCTACACAACATCATCCAACACGACAAATCCACACTCACTCAGTGACACAGGCGTGCGGCATTCTGCACAGCGGTAGTCTTGCCGGTCCAGTCCTATTTCAGGACAGATGCTGAGCTCGTACTCCGACTGGTGGCTGACCTTCGACCTCACACAGGGCTTGGTGATCAGGTTCATACACTTACTATGGCAACGGTAATAGCAACCTGAGGAATGAAAAGGAGAAGCACTTAGCATGACATATTCTACAGTGCAGCGGCACTACCACTAGAGTCACCTGCACACCGCCTGACCGACTGGTTTGGGTTGAACGATATGTTTACTGATTCAGGAAACTGCTGGAAAAAGTTTCCACTGCGTGTCACAACTTTGCTGTCCAAGTGTCTGCCTTTTGTCTGTCATTACTTGTTTGATGCAGGTATGTCAGAATGAAGTCTGAAAGCATCAAAATGAAAAAAATGTTTATAGTGGAGCACTGCAAGAGCAGTGTGTGGGATCTTTTGTTTTCTTTATGCCTTACGTGTCACTGACAAGTGTCAGATGAAGCAAAACGAATGTGCTGTATTGGACTGATAATATGATATGTGGTAGTGTATCTCACCTGTGCAGGTGTACCAAGTCTGGATAAGGCCCCAGATGATAGTGCTACACTTGTCACAGGTCTGTTTCACACTCTTGCTCTTCTCCTTGGAAAAGCGGTGCTCTAATAGGACTCTGAGATTTGGCTCGTCCTCCTCAGGGTCCTGTTCAAGGACAAAGAGCCAAGCAACATCAACAACACAACAGAGACACTCATATGTGCAATTGCAAGCAGCCTCAGAACAGTCTCAGAACAAAAACTGCACAATTATCAACTCCATAGTCTTCTCCTCGAAATGTACATCATGCCAATAAGTGTGCAGGCAGGGTAGGATGTGTTTCCACCACAGCTCCAGTTTGTTTTCTTTCACTGTTTTTTTCACATATAGCTGAGTGTGTAACCTAGGGACCCTGATCTAATATAAACTCAATATAAACACAATAAGCACAGTTTTTGCTGTGTATTTGGGGGGGGAGATAGTTCATTAGTCTTGGGTCAAAAAGAGGATATTTTTGAGCAGTCTATTCAGCTAGTATAGGAAGGCTCTACTGCAATTTTACAGAAGGCAGCAGTATTACATTACTGTGCTTTGGAAAATCCCTCATTGTTACAACCTTAAATATGACACTCAGCAGTTTCACATGTTCTTTTGATTGGGAGGACAACATTTTAAGTTGGCAGCACCAATACTGTGGCCTGGAGACTGCAGGTTTGTCAGACCCCCTGGGAGCCTGTGTGGGAGTCTGGTTTAAAATTGCATTAAAGGACAATTCTGGTATTTTTAAACTTGGTATCTTTCCCGTCATTTGGGGTCTAAATGATTAATAGGGACAAAAACTTTTGGAATTGATCCAATATTGAGCGAGAATGCTATGTGCAGCAACTGCGAAACAGCTGCAACGTAATCCAAAGGCACATTTGTCTGCGTCAAGGTACGTCCACTAAAAGTGCTTGTTTTTGCCACTGACAGGCTCAGATTGTTATTACAAGAGTCTGACAACATTATGGGAAGTATCACTAACCCTAACCCACAAAACTGAAAACATGCCAATGAAATTAATCAGTTAAGATTTTCTGAAGCCCTACTGTGTACAAAAGATTGTCCCGCCACCATCTTTTACATCATGCCCTTCACAGCCCTCCCTCTCCTCCTCAGCCCTAACCTTTAGCTCCTGCAGTTTGAGCCGCAGGTGGATGAGTTTCACCACCGTGTCCTTCTGCCTCTCTGAGTGTTCTGGCAGCTCCAAGATCAGCCTCTTACACTCCTCTATGGCCAGCTTCAGCTGTTCAATGTCTGACGCCACAAACGAACCCTGCAACGGCAGAAATGGAACACAAGCACATAACACACAAACATGTAAAAATGACATGTATGGGCATTGTACAAGCTCTCACTGTTGATGAAGTCAAGTTAGATTTGTAGTTGCATGTATTTTGGGGGGTAAAGTGCTAAAATGCTAATCCATCTACCACCACTAGTTAATTGAATATCATGTCAAAAAGGGGTTAAAACACAAAGACTTCTCCCAGTTTGTGTGTGTGCTTGCTTTAGCTTTTCACACGAGCTGAAATGCAGTCATAAACAAGACTGCACTCAAACATTCACAAATTTTCTTTGTCAGAATCTCGTATGTGCACTCAGATTGAACTTATCTGTGCACATTTTTCCCACTTGTTCAAAAAAATATAATGCACAGTTACAATCTTTTATTGCATGTGGTGAAATTTAATGTAGCTGTTTGAATTTTTTTCACACATTCAAATATTTGAGTTTTGTTTGATGAAATCTTTTATATACAGTATATTCACACACAGACAGGTATTAATGGAAATATATTTCACATACTCAAAAGTGGCCATTCAAAAGTCTAACTCTCAAAACACTGAACATTTTTCTATTAGCTAAAAATACTTTTGAGTCTAAGTTGCGTTCATATTATTTATACAACACTAAACTGCCCTGTGTATGATAAAGACTTATTTTGAGCTGAGCTGAACTGAACTGCAGTAAAAACATATGACTCACCACAGGCCTTGAGAAGTGGTCCTCAGCTAGACCGAGATCCATGGTCCGGTCTGAGCTCTGAGTTCTGGTCTCAGAGGAGAAAAGCTCAGGTCTCGCCTCTAAGAAGAGAGGAGCGCAGCATGAAGCATTGTGCTCCCAGTACACACATGCTGCGCTTTGAAGTACATTAAGTCATGCATGCTAATTTCAACCCATGACTGTGGTCACTCAAGACAATACCTGCATTCCAACCAATCATTCAAGAAGTCTCAAAGGGCAACAGCACAAAATGTTCAAATGGTGGACTCACAGGTGTGTCTTTATCAGTTCTGGTAATGTGTAGCTAGGCCAGATAACAATGCAGAGGCACTAAACCTGAGGCACTGCACACCTCACTAGAAGAGCCTTGAAAAGCTGATTACTATATCCCATATCACTTTACAATCATATTTGCATGTGCATAATCCATTAATTGTTTATACAACTCCATTGTGTTGTCATTTTTCTGCTATGCTGCATTAAAACATGTTAGATTATATCTGAGTTACATGTGAGGTGTCTAATAATGAATTAAGCATATGCCTAAACAAAACAAGTCTGAGTCTACATGCAGATTACAGTGATGCTGGTAGTGATTAGTTACACAAGATCTAACCATCATCCTCAGTGCCATGACAACTGAGCGAACGATGCATCTTGCCAGTGAGCTTTGACATCTACCAGACTGAATGAAAACTCTGAGGATGTACTGAGGAAACACTGTTGTAAAGTACGTAGGTGGGCTGCATCCTCACGCACACAGCAATGTGACATTGGCCTTCAATAAAACTTGTACTGTATGTTTTGCCCAAGGTCTACAGTAGATTGAGTAAAAGAAAACTCAATTACCTGCAAAACTTTCCCAAAGCCAAAGTTTAGCCAACCTCAATCTTTTACTCAGTTCCAGCTAAGCCAGAGAAAAGTCCTCTTTTGGAAAGGTTGGTTTAACATTAAAAGGAATTTTTTAAAAAATATATTTAAAAAATGTTAACACAATACAAACGGCAAACCCAAATTTATGAGCTAAATAATATTTGTGCTGAATTAAAAGTTTGAATTTGCCAGGCTTACTAAGCATAAAAAGCTGGTACTGAAACAAATTTTGTTTACATTTTAACTAAAATTTAAATACAAACAAATGTACAAGCGTGATGAAATCTAGCAAAGTAACACAGGAAAATGAAAATGGGCAGAAAAAAAAGATCAAAGTGTGGATTAACAGTCCTACCACTGACATCCTAACTACAACATATTTGGAGGAATCAGGCTAATCACAATTCCAATCATGACACAGCGCTTATTCTCCATCTTACTGAAACAAAGTAAATTATTGTTACCTGCGTACACCTCACTACAAAACATGTTGAGAGAATATAGCTTCTCAGTGGCAGCCAGACAGAGGACATGCAGCAGAAAACCACAGTGCACACCAGTGAACTGAGCTCAGCAGAGTGGGCTGAGCCTGCCCGCCAAAGTTATTGTAGTAAAACAAAAAATCTCTCCAAGTGTCACATCTTCAAAATACAGGAAGTGTTACTGCAGAACTGTATATACTTAAGTTTCTCATATCCTCTGGTTCACATACTTTCAACTTCCTTATCCACCAACTATGACTTGTTCACAGTACATCAGTGTATGAATCTTTGTCTGTGATCAGTACATAAACATCCAAAGGGAATGTGTTTTTCATAATCAGTTATGACTTTTGTGTAAAATCTCAGCATATAATATACTTTTGGTTATTTAGTCATTTTACTGTAGGTGTTTGACACTACAGTGGGTGCAAGGTTACATCAGCAAATAAGTGAGCCTCAGCAGAGCACAAACCATGATCTCAGACTTCACCTCACACTACAGCAGCAATCTATTTACACAGAGAAACACTGAGAAAATTAATATATTTTTATGCAGCTTACTGCACCCTATTTTACATCCCAGGGATTAGTATAGTATCCATCTTCATCCTATTATCCCACGCTGCAAAAAAACAATTTGTGGAGATTAACTGACACAGCATGCAGCCGAGTCATTACTTCCTCCTCCTATCAGACCCTGACCAGGACACATTTTTCTCAGTTAACTCTTTTTTTCAGCTACATTACTGTAGCTACATGGTTCCAAAATTCACCAGCATTTGTCACTATTTAACCAACCAACTAGATTTACTGAACATAACAGGACTTCCAAATGACAGTTAGCTACCTGCCAAAGTAACTAATAGACATTTTAACTGGTCAAGGCCAACATTTACCAGCACTGGGCTGGTGTCAGCAGGAATCTCAGTCAGAAATGTGAAAATAATCTGTTTTGTTTTAAATCTTAGTCTGAGGTGAGTGACTGATTGAGCTCACAATCTGATTTCAAATTCGCTAATTAGTTTGTAGCCAGCTCCCAAATGAAATTAATGCTGCAAATGGTCTGAGGAAATTCAAGAAGTTACTGAAAACACTGCTCACAAGTCAAATAATTAATACTATGTTATATTATGTTCTATGGTATGTAATAACTTCACTTTCATAAGTTTTACTTTTCATAATTTAACACCCCTTGGAAAATACAGCTGATTTGCTATATTTTGAAAGGTATTTGATTTATCATATTACTTCTGTCTGTTGCTCCTTTTGCCAGCCTGTCTGTCCACAGGACAGCAACAGGAAAAAAGTCATTTGACTTTTATGCATTACTCTGACAGGGTAAGTCCTGTACAGACATGTGTACTGTGTTTTAATTTATTGAATAAACTCGCTCAATTACAGCTAAGGTTGCCCCTTGCCATCCCCTGCCTCTTTATAAGCAAAGTCACAAGAGAGAACAATTGCTTTGTGTTAGATCTTTCTCTCATAGTTGCAGAGGTCTCGGATTTGTTTTTACTGTCATATTGTTTGTCAGAGTGGTTAAGAAGGTTCTCTTTGCACTGTTGCAATTAACACAAATGAACACAAGATGCTTCTTACACACTGCTGAGATCAGCACTGTTTCTGGGATGTTAGACATTGCTTCTGAGCTGTGAGCCACATGTAGTACAACACAAATACTGTCCACCACAGAACAAAAATCTTTAAGAAGGTCCTGAGGTGAAGTCAACTG
Source organism: Neoniphon sammara (assembly GCA_900302535.1). Classification (NCBI taxonomy): domain Eukaryota; kingdom Metazoa; phylum Chordata; class Actinopteri; order Holocentriformes; family Holocentridae; genus Neoniphon; species Neoniphon sammara. The sequence continues at coordinate 35,337 of OMKZ01031799.1, forward strand.
TACACCTAGGATTCTTCTGTCATGACTGGCCTGCAGAGAGCTTGTGAAAGTCTTACCGTGCTGTGGGGGCGTCTTTCCCCCTTGCAGACCATTCTCTTCCTCTCCACGATCAAAGGGGTTGAGGCGACCTTGACGGAAAAGGGCAAGTCTTTCATCATACTCCATTTCAATGGCTACATCTAGGGAAGAAAAATATATCACAATTACAAATGGACTTTCAATTTCTCTTCCTATGCGATCACAGATTGGTGCAGCAAGGAAGGAGGAGTGAGCTGGGTGTTCATCTTTTAACATCAGTTGACAGTTAACTTCTGAGTCAGCTTGAACGCTGCTTGTTGTGCAATGTGTCCCTATTCAGATTCAGATGTGGGGTGCGTTAGGGACAGGGAAGCTGTTCAGTAAAATAAAATTTCAACTCAGAAGACATTATCAGTAAATAGTTTAAGCCAAAACAGAAGCACAACATATATGTTTCATTCCAAGTAGTGTTTTTCCCCCAGATTGGCTAGAAAGCACCTGATAACTTAAAGATTCAGCCCATGAGCCTCTTCAAATGTAAACTGTGTTTGATCTAAAGCTTACTGAATGGCTTCTTTTTCACAACACAGACCATGGGACATTATTCGTAACCATGATAAGGGTTAGAGTTTTCAAGAAAGACAGCTTTCAGTGGAAAGTGGACTGCAAACTTATTCGATGTGAAGAAAACCATAATATAACTCATATTACGAACAGAACTGAAAAATACAGAACTGACTCTCTTTGGTTCTAATTTAAAATTTTGTTCAACTTGGGGTTCCCAACATATACTGGCAGGTAACCCCAGGCTTAAGTCATGAAATTGTGCATTCACACTGTAATAATGTGTAGAGGAGGTATGTAAACATAAACACAACATCACTGTGGGCAACCTGCTCTACTGAGATGGACAATGACAACTGTCTGTAAATACTGTATCATCATTAAATAATGTTCAATACCGTTATTGTCGGTTTAGTTTAGAAAACGAGCAAATATTCAAGAAACCCGTTTTTACGGACAACAAGGGAATCCCCGGGGTTACTAAAGCGATAGCAACCACAGGATGGAGGATCACTAATTAAAAACAATTATGGCAGTTTATTACATGGAAAAGTCCTCTTTTTACTTAATCTCAATCAGTGGGCTAGTAACGTTAAACCTAAAGTTTCGATGTATGTAGTCCAAACAGGTAGGATTAGGGATAACGTCAACTATCAGCGACCATATTACTCTCATGAAAGGAGGAAAAATCAACACCAGCACACAGATGTCAACAGCTAAAGCTAGCCGGCTAGCTAGCAATTCTACCTGGCCTCAATATATTTTGATGCTAACGTTAGCTAGCTCACTGGCGTCAGCTGGACCTTAACGTTGGGAGCTTACCCCGTTGCCAACCTTATTTATCCTAAGGCAGTGGCTATTCGTTCTTTAAAACAGATATTTTCTGGCCAAATATCGTTTATG
>OMKZ01031825.1:1443-17776 GCA_900302535.1 Neoniphon sammara
TTTGTTTTTTTTAAAAAAAAGTAAAATACTGATATTAATTGCCAAACAGGACAGCACATGTGTTATAAATAGGCTCCAAGCAGTTATATCACCACTGTAGAATTTCCCAGTTGATGTCATGACTCTTAAAGTGCCCCCATTTCATTCAGCTCACCCATAAATTATTTCCATAACCACATCTTCAAATATTTTGTCACACACTAATTTATAGGACCCATATCTAGAGATGATTAAGATCAAACAGAAGGCCCTGCATTACCTCCCTCTCTGTAGTTCCAGTACCCATAATCCAGTTCATTCTCCTCGCCAACTGAATGTGCTGCAGTTACCATGGCAGCCACCATCATCACCATCAACAGAGCGGGAGGAGCCATGATGAGAAGACAGACACACCCCTTTATCAAATGTGAAGAAAAAGATCCAAATGAGCTTCCCTCTTGAAAACTGGCAGATCAGTTCCACTAAAAAATAAGTTTTCCTTGTGAGGCAGATTACATAAACAAGAAACAGAAAGAGCATGAGATTAAAAACGAGAGAGTGAAGAAACACAGCCGTCATTTTTCCCTGCACGCTGGCCAGCAAACTCTCAGGGTTAAGCACAGTTCAAAACAACACACATGCAAACGCGCACATGTTCACATCTTTAGGATGAGATGATCATCCCAGCTGCTGATGTGCTGTCTTTAAAATTTAAAACTGCATAAGCCAATAAAAGGAGTCTGGGAATGAAAGTCGATAATATAACTACTGACATGGGGTCAGATTGGGAGAGAGGCCAGTCTTGTGACCCGTCTTACTTAGCAAATCCAATTACTTTATTTAAAGAGCTTGGGCAAAATATCATTTTTGTCCCAGGACAGCTGGGCCTGTGTGTCCGGACCAGCAGTGTTATGAGAAGAGAATGACCACAATCCAATTTGGCTAAATAACACAAATAGAAGAAGACCCGGAAAGAAGACAGCAAAAACAAAAAGAGTGGGATCACATCCACATGACAAAGTCTGGATGGCAGGCTGTGGTCCACTGAACCATACTGGACCATCATAAGCTGATGAATCACCGTTGAGGTATTTGAGATGTTTTCATTGGATGGCCCTCAGCCGCTTTTGGACACCGATCAGAGACACGGTGAGAGTAAGCAGCAGAATAAACGGATACAGCTTGTCAAACATATGGACAAACTTATCAATACAGCCAGACGATCAGGTCATCAGTTTCCCTTCACTATACTGCAGAGATGCTTGTGGGATCCAGATGTGCTTATGCTGAAATGTAACCACATATATATGCATGTCTATATAATTTTTTAGCAAGAAAATTAAAACTTTGTAAACTAACTTTGCATTCATAGAAAAATCATAGACTGGAAATTGAATGTTATTTTGCAAAAGGAGTAAATGAGCCAATACTCACACGATACTCACCCGAACTGAAACGATGATGCTTCAGTTCCAGATCTGGCTCTCAGCAGGAAGCTCTTTTCCTGTATAGGTTTGAATACCAGATGCCTCCGCTCCTCTCTCCTCTCCACTCCGTCAATGCCCCGGGTCTCCTCTTTTTCTTTCTCCCCCCTCTCTCCCTCTGCTCTCTGCCCCTCTCTCCACCCTCTGCCTGCAGCTGTAATGTAATTAGGAGGAGAACGTGGTCGGGCAGCGCAGAGCCACTTAAGAAACTCTTCATTTGTGGAGGGTTGGAGAGCTGTGGGTCGTACGCGCACTCCTTCTTCACACCCCACCGCACTCCCGTCTCCTCCACTCTCTCTCTCTCTCTCTCTCTCACACACACACACATACACACACTGACATCCAGCTGCTGCCAGATGTGCAGCATGTCCTCTCTCTTTTCTCAGATTAATCTTGTGATTTACCTCTAATTTTTTTTTGTCTTGTCGTCATGTCTCTCCTCCTCTTTATCCCTTGGAAAAGACAGATATCTGTCAGCGAGCCATAAGATTACTCTATACTGTAAGCTCAGATTTCTGCAGTGGTGTAGTTGTGGTCTCCCCACAATTTGAGTTATAGCTTTTCTCATCTGTCTCTGATTCCTGACCTGTGCCCTCTCAACTCTGCCCTCACAGAGGCAAACCAACACCAATTCTAAAAACAACACCTTCCACCTTGAGGCTGTATTTTTTCTTCTGCCAGGTAAAAGGAGAGGGATTTCAAATTTGATTTCAAACGTGCTAAGGACTTACTGTGCTCAGGTACACTTCTGTTTCGTAATTTTACTACTGTAATTTCAGGGGAATTTACATGTTTACCCTTTTTTTCTCTCAAATCCATTTACAGTATCCAACACCACCAGTTACTCCTTACTTTGAAAGCTTTTCCTTGCAAAACATACAATCAGCGGTGCCCTCTTGGGTCCAAAGCACTTAACTGAAAGGAGAAACAATAAACTTAGAAGGGAACAAACTGCTCCTTTCTCCAGTGAGTTAATCTATCAGTGTTTCTGTGCTTGGTGAAGGAGATGTGTACTTTTTTACATCAGGAAGGAGGGAGCGATAAGGAGAGTGGGAGACAGGATATAAAAAAAAGGAATGAATTATTGTTCTTTATTGACTGGCATCCAGATGTTATTCCAGTTCCTTTGCTCTCTCTCTCTCTCCCTCCCTCTCTCTCTCTCTCTATGTCTGTTTTTGTACTGTGGCTGATGTGAGGTCAGAGTTGGCCACCAATGTTGCCAGAGAAAAGATGGCAAAAACGAAACGAAGTGGGATGGAGGGGGGGTGAAGAGGGGGAAAGACAGAGAGACAGAGAGAGAGAGAGAGACAGACAGACAGACAGACAGGGTCGGATTTAACAGTCCTGCACATCTTCCTTGCACGCGCAGTGACTGACGGAGTTACTGCGGTGAAGAAGTCACACTACCAGCGACACCTGGTTCATATTAACAACAGGCAGTTTGTCACCTTCACCAGAATTCCTTTCTCTCTCTCGCTCTCTCTATCTCTCTCTCTCTCTCTCTCTCTCACACACACACACACACACACAAGCTACTTACTCTCTTTCCCTGCGTGAGTCTGTCTCTTCTCCTCTCTTTTTAAAACCATATGTGGAGGTACGGTTGCGTCTGTGGCTCAAACTGTGTGTCTCTCCAACACTGTCTCACTGTGGAGGAAAGCCAACACTGCACCTCAGTGGTGTGAGCTGGTGTTAAAACCCAAACACAATACGCAAACTGAGTATATATACTCTTTGTGCAATTTTTGATCTTACTTGTCCACAGAATTGTGTTCTTCAGGTGTATAAAGTTTTCAGTCTTTTATGCTGTTAACCATCACACAGAGTTTAAAGTTTAAAGTGCTCTTTCCATCAGCGTATTAGTTTCTTGAATGCCTCCTATGAATTAGTGTCCATGTTAAAAAATGGAGAAATAGCAACATCATTTTGAGGAAGAGGTTTTTTTTGTTTTGTTTTTTTTAACCAGAAACAGGAACCCCCCGATATTGCAGCTTTCCAGAGACCAGAGACAAACTGAGAAACACTGAGAAAGAGACACTCAACAATCTCCTCTTAGAAGCCTGGGTGGCGGAAGCTGGAGCACCCGAAGACACACACACAAACTTTGAATTAAGGACTGTCAGCTCCTCAGAAAAAACTCACAAAATGGAAACTGGAGGATTTTGGCGTCTCTGCTCCATGTTATTTTGGATATTTGTATTTATCATCACTTTTGTACGCTCTGGAATCAATGCTCAAAGTAGGGCACCTTAACAACCTACAACTTTGGACACGGCATAGATTATATTTCTTATGTACCAAGGGATGTGTTTATCTCAGAATGTTATGCATTTACATACATCAGATACAGATTTTACAAAGTGTAGCAGACGTAAGTGGGATGATCTAGGTTTAATGATGATAGATTTGACTCTAGGTCACACATATGTTTCTCCTCAGTGTCGGATTCATCCTGTCACCTCTGTTATGTGTCATCACAGGTATCATGCTGGACAAGAGGGTCTTCGTGGCTCTTGCTGGCGAAGATCTCCAAATTGACCTTAATTTGGTCAGGCCAGTCAACCAGAGCGGAGGCAACTTTAAGTGTTTTGACCCCCACAACAACGTGATACACAGCTCTGAACTCTCTCAGACTGGTGGTACTACAGAACGAGACAAAATGAGAGTGAATCTGAAAAGGCTGGAGAGTAACCATTCGGGAGAATATCACTGCAAATATAAAAACTCCAAAGGTTACTGGGTTCTTCTAGTGAGAGGTGAGTGAGTAAGAAAAGGAGAGAAAGTGAATGAAAGAAAGAGAATTATTTTTTGATTGTGGTGAATAACCAGTAACACTTTCTGACTAAAAAAAGCTACCTTGTGATGTGAAACAGATTGTGTTTTTTTTTTCTTTAGTTCATCTCAGCAGGGGTTTTTCAAATTGGAAGTGATACCTGTGTGTGAGCTTTCTTCTCAAAGAACTGCTGTGGAGTACAAATACATGCAACATTAATAACGTTTTGTAATCTTGGACAGCCTGAACAAATAGAATCTTCATATCACGTGGATGCCTGTCAAAGGACATTAATGGTTTTGTAAGCTTCAGACAATTTTCAGTGAATCACAACTTAAAATACACAAATCCTAATGATCTTGAATATCTGTACAGTGTAGCCATGGGCAGATGACAGATGAGTAATGTATCAGCCAGCTCCTGCCATGCATCATGACTGGATCATGATGCATTCCTGACATAGACTGACATTGACGGCTGTGTGTTTTCCAGATGAGGGCTACAGGGAGCGGTACTCCATATCGGATTACAAGCGAGTTATTATTGTGGGCGTCCTCACTTTTGTGCTGCTCACTTTCAGTGTGGCTGGCTCGGTGTATGTCTTCACAGGACATTGGGTAAGATGGGCCTTGGCCAAAACCTGGCAGAGGTTAGGAAACAGCAGATGTTGCTCTGTACAAAATGATGATGATGTACTATATTATGGAGGAAATGATGCGGGATGGCAGTGTTGTAGTCAAGATACCAATTTTGAGTCTAAAATGAATCAAGTCAAGTCTGAATCTGAGTCATCAAATTCAAATTCCTCAGTAATCAAGTCCAAATCTGCATGTCAAATCAGTTTTATTTAAAATAATCCATGCTTGCACAAGTAAAAACAATCAAAAGAACAAAATTTCACTTCAGCATTCTAGACAGATGCTGAAGTGAAATTTAGGGTTGTTTCAGTCCTTTCCTCGGTTGTTTTCTTTTGCATATTTTACATGTGGCACCACTTTTCACTAGGAATGGGATGATATATATCAAAATTCAATATATCTCAAGGCAAAAATGTGACCATATGTAGCCTACTGTGGGGCTGAAAAATGGGCTGCAGTATTAGTTACATTTTATTCTGCTGTAGTAATCATAAATGAGATGGTTTGACTATCACAATTTCACAAGCTTTCGTCAACTTCATATTATTTGCACTCTGAAATGACAACATTTTTAAGTTGTTTAAATTCTACCAAGCAAATGCCATAGCTGGAAAGATTTGTGGCTCAGAAATAAACATAATTCTGCAGAGTCGTACTTTGTTGGCATTGATCTTTTATTTAATGAACCCTATACTTGTATCAGATTGTACTGCAATGTTGCATATTGTCCCTTCCTTGCTTGTCATGCAAATTGATGTAAAATTTACGCAATCAAAGTTCATAATTCCAGGTGAAGCCATCTTCCTTCATTGCCAGACAAATAATGTTAGCACTCCTATTATTGATATTTTACATTTCTATTATTAACCAGCCAGGTAATTAGCTACAAATTGAGGGTAGTGCTAAAAAGAAGTGCAGCCAATTTCTAAGACGATGGAGTCCAAAAATCAAATCTTCAATATTAAAGTCTGAGTTGAGTCACAAATCATCAAAATAAGGACTCAGGACAGACTGGAGTATTTCAACACTGCTGTGAGGTATTATTGCATACAAGAACCAACATCCTGATGTGGTTCTGTACATCTTGTGTTTGTGTATGTGTGTGTGTCATCCTACTTATATTTCTGATTGTGCTCCTGATGTTTCAAATGATCATTTCTAGGATAATGTGTCTTTGAAAACTGAAAGTGGCAGCACAGATAGGAAGAGAGATCAGAACAGGAAGGAGATAAGGAGTGAAGAGGTGGAAGAGGATAACACGGATGAAATAACAGCTCCTTCTACGTCTTTCTACGCTGTAAGCAAACCCTTCTACCATCAGTAAAGCTGGAAACACTTCAGCTGATGTAAAATGTACCTTCTTGTATACTCGTTTGTAGCATGATGAAATACAAAATGTTTGTTTTTTGTCTTCATCCACCGCCCATATTCTTATTTATGCTCATATTTACATAGGTTTGAAATTAGTATTATACAAGCTGTATTTCTGTATTCTCTCAGAGTCTAGAGCCTCGTCCCAGGTCCATCTACGATGTGCTGGACCACTCAGCAGCCAACAGAGAGGCAGGCCAAAGCAGAGCTAGGCCCAAGTCAAATGAATCCAAAAAATCGGTCAGTGTGAGCTCATATGTCCTGAAATGACAGGTTCTGACTTGTATCTGGTGCAGAATTGGACTGCAACTCCGTATCAAGTCATCATTGTATCAGCAAGATGAAATACACAATTGCTGACCTCTTTCACTCTCTTTCCTCACAGGTGGAGCAGGCACCTCAAAACCAGGATGGAGTATTTGAGTCTGTCTATGAGAATTTTTGAAGCATCCAACTGTGTGCGGCAAATATTTATATTTATATCAGCAGCTGCGATTCTCTGTCCTTGTTCTCCTGTCTTATGGTCACCTGTTACCAACTACAGATGTTAAAAAATAATAACAACTGTCCCCATCACTTGTCTCGTTCCTTATATCTCATTAGCAAAGACAAATACTTCATATATCAAAGAATTTGTTCCTCTTCTGTTAAGCACCACCTTTTTACACTAACCAATGAAATGGCGAGATTTGGAGTCTACGAGCCAATGGAATCGCTCCTGCCACTGGACTTCCTGGTTTGGCTTATTTTTCTGTGGGCTGTAATTATGGCTGCTGAGGGTGATTTTCTGATGCGATACCGAGCTGTCTCAAATAAACTGAAAAAGTAAGGCTGTTAAAAAAAAGTTGTTTCAATCATTTGTGGTCGACTGGGAAGGGACCAGAGTATCACCATTTGCCAGTTAGTTACCAGACAATGACACAAGCTAGAGTACGCTGTTAGCATCGGCTCAGCATGCTAACGTTAAGCTAGCCTGCTAACACTGCCGTCAGTGTCATGTAACGTCTAGGAATTTGTGTATGTATGTGTAAATGGTCATGTATCCCGGTAGCAACTAGTGTATAGATATATGTCCATGAATTAATTGTGTTTCATCAAACGGAATACATTTTTGTTGCGATACAGTTTAAAAGCTAACGTTTACTAGCTTGCTCTGTTAGCTTTAGCCAACAACACAGCCATCCGGGTATGAGACTTGTTAGCTGATGTTGACAGCCGTGAAAATGTTGTAAAGGCTTAATTTCCTTTTCTCAGACGTTTTCTTCGGAAGCCAAATGTAGCAGAGGCAAGTGAGCAGTTTGGTAAGTGACAGTCCAGCTCCACGGATTAACCTGACAAAATGTAGACTGCCAAAGTACTGTTCACTAAGTGACATCATCAGCAGCCCTGACAGCTTCACCGTCCTTCTTCACCAAACTGTCATATCAGCCTCTTCTTTATTTAGTTTCTCCTTCTGTGTTGTAGGTCAGTTGGCCAAGGAGCTGAAGCAGCAGGACTGCCTTCAGTATGCTGCCTTCTGTAACCTTGCCATGGCACGGTAAGACAACACTGCCTGCAGACTTGATTCATCATCACCCTTTTGGTCAGATTAACAACTGTGATGTAAAGCTGCCCACAGAATACAAGATTCATTAATACTAATTTCATATTATAATAACCAATTTCTCTAGAATGAATTACCACCAAGAATGGGAAAATGGCTAATATACTTTAACACTAAGACAAAACTTAGAATGAACCACCTCACTGCTGTTTTTCAGCTTTTTCAGAATGAAACTGATTGGCCTAAGGTGGGGCATTGCATTATTTCTCAGTTCATTCATTCATTTATTCATTCACCGTTCACATGTCAAACACAGTATGTCTGCACACCAGGATTGCATGGCTCCCATAGTATTTATTACCAGTTTTGTGGTGGTATTAAATACTATGAGAGCCAAGCAATTCTGGAGTGCAGACTTTATAATTTTTTTTAATTTTTAAATTTTATTTTTGATATTCCAGTCTAGCACCTAGATCTCAGATGTTTGGATGTGCGTGCTTTTTGTGCATATCGACTTAAACACAGAATGTCATACACCACTACACTGGATTTTTCACAGAAATTGGGGAAATGAGGCATCTCACCACTGTGCATTTTCAGAGTTGCACTGATTGGTTGAAGGCTATTTCAGGTTAAAATAAAAAAGATTTAATAAGCAGTCAAGCATATCTCTGTCCACTGAGTGCTGGCTCCTCTTCAGTTATTCCTGTTCTGCATAATAAACAACCACAAGTTGGTTACTAATTGGTCCAGAGGGAACCTGCATCATTCACTGGGATGACATGTTTGCTGTTTCATATCCCCATGTCTTAACCACAGCTGTGAGCAGACACTTTTCAACGCTCCTGGAGAGGCTTTGGCATTAACGGATGCTGCCCGCCTCTTCCTCTCCTCTGAGAAAGAGATCAGAGCGCTGCAAGCCCCAGGCTTTGATGAGCACCTTCAGGCTGCACTCAACTGCTACAGCTTTGCCATCAAGGTAGCACATGACTGACTCCAAGTAATTTTCTGTAGTGAGATCACAGTTTTAGTACCTCAAGCCTCATTTCCTCTCTAAAAATACATGAGCAATGAAAGTAGTCGTGAAAATGAGGTTGTTAATGTCCTGTAGGCAGTTTTTGTTGGTGTCAGAATTAAGTGTGACAGGCTAGAACTGAACATCTGAAGAATAGATTTCACTGTATATTTCAGTGTTGCCCTTTTACCTACATTCCCATAGACAGTAAGATAATACAGTTTTACAAATGGCTCACAGGTGTACATCGAGATGAACCAGCCAGTGATGGCAGCCAGCCTGTCTTTAGAACTTGGCAATGCCCTCAAGGTAAAAACAGTGGATCAAAACTTTCTCATCGAAAACATAAATTGTCATGATTTGTGCTTTTGTTACTCTGTCAAGTTTATCAGTTTCATATGAAATTTTAATCTTAATCTTTTCTTTGCCCCCTCCCTCCTTTCCTTTCACCTCATATAGGAGATGAACAGACCAGGAGAGGCTATCGTTCATTACCAGAGGGCTGCAGAGTTGCAGACACAGACTCCTATTGAAGCTCTGCTATCTATGGGAGAAATGGCAACCTGTAAAATCCTCACCCGTGAGTTCAGTGTTTCTGTTTATGCCAGATTTTCATCTGGATACATGCCTTTTTTTTAACCTACATAAAGATTATTGCTTGATTATCTACAAATTTAAGAGTTTCAGTGCCTCTTGTCTTGCAGGAGACTATGACGGTGCTTTGTCAGTGCTAACAGAGATGCAGCTTCTGTGCCAGGAGAGAGGACTGCTGCTACCAGGAACCAGCACCCCAGTTGGTGAGGCACTGATGGACAATAATAGACAGAAAAAATAAGGATCTTATCTACTTAAAATTATTTCAGGCATGGGCTATACTTGAGATCTTATGTTTGCTGCACAGGCTCTATGGTAAATTTTCTTTGAGTGGTGACAAAGATAAAAGATCCTGATCATACACTGGTTGGAAGAAGCCTGTTTTCTTGATGGGGCTGGGCAATATGGACTAAATCAAATATCACAATATCTTGGATCAAATATCTCAATAAGGATGTTGGAACAATATTGTAAAGATAATTGGTGCTTTCATTTGATATTCACACAAGATTTTTGATGAACAATCAGTAATGTGGATATGGTGAACAAGCAAGTAGAGGCAGATAAGCTACATCAGTCTAATAAGTTCAGAAATGTGCATGCCTCCTACTGTAATGTAGCCTTTAAAGCCAGAAAAAGACAACACTTCTGCCATATTACAATATCTAAAACAGACATTATCTAGTGTCATATCATGATATTGATGCAATATTGAAATATTGCCCAGCCATGTTTGTTGATAGCTGACTAAGACTGCTCTGAACATCCTAAAAAAATATATGCCGGCGTTTTAGTTGTTGACCAACGGGCAGTAAGTCTTCTCCTAGGGAACTAAGTTATTTTTAAAATCAGATTTTTTCAAGCAGTACTGTTAATCATTAATTTTATCACTTACGTTTTGTACAACAGTTGTACTTTAGTGATTTGTAGTAGCTAAGAGTTTCTAACTGGAGGCTGTGTCCAATTTCTTAAAAAAGTTGAATTTTGGCATGAAAACATTTTTCACATCCTCAAAAAGATTTCTTAAAGATCAGAATGTAGGCTGTGACCCCAGGACTGATGTCTAGTGTCTCACTTCCTGTTTATGAACAGGAAGTAAGACAGATTTCCATGAAGGCTGCGTGTGACCTATGACTGACAAACTGTTAAACTTTGCTCTGTATCCTCCATGTGTAGGTGCATTTCTGGACATTGTGGCCAAGTGTGAAATCTCCAGAGTACTACTGCTGATGTTGCTTGAGGTCAGCACAAGAATTATAAAATCATTTCTTTCTTTTTCTTTTCTTTTTTTTTTTTTGGTGTGTCTTGAAAAAATGAGCTGTGGATAAGTACAGTCTGCTTATGAGCCAACCTTTCCCCTGCAGCCTCCACCTCAGAAACTGTTACCAGAACATGCCCAGACCCTGGAGAGGTACGCATGGGAGTCCTTCGACCCTCACAGTCAGGGTAACTACACCTCCAGATTTAGCTCACTTGAAACCAAAATATTGTTTTTTAATGATACATATACTTATTTTAATGAAACATTGAGAAAAGATATCATAAATCCCTCGAATATAATGTTGCTTATTGGCATATGAGCAGGGTTTTTATCTGTCCTTCAGTGACCTTCCTGCCTGAGAATGTTTTCCTGCTCCTCCAGTCAGTAGTGGTGAGTAACAAAGCTGCACCTTTGTACAGCTCACAGGATTTCCTGCTAACTGCCTCATCTTGGGTTTTTCCAATATCCTGATTCCCCACGGCCCTTCACATGAAATGATTAAATGTTTGCTTTTTTGTTTTGTTCTTTGTTGATAAATAAGGGTTTCAGTTTGAATTTGCTGCATTTGTTTGGATAAGGCAGTTGTGAATTATTATTCTTAATTATGTCCTCCAATATAAGAGTATCAATAATGAAAGGGTTTTATTGCTCTTAAATCACAGTCTTTACTGAAAAAGATATTGTATATTAACTTGTACAAGGTGACTAGGCTTGATCTGTTTTGGTAGAAAAAAAATGAGCCATCAAGGAGCATAAAAGTTGATGGGACTCAGATTTTGTCAAGGTGATCTGTATTTGCAGTTAAGGTTTTATTTTTGCAGTGTGTAACAGCAGATTTGTTCTGCAGATGGCGTGCCAGGAGAAGGACACAGAGTCCCTCAAGTCTCTTCAAACTGAGCTATGGTGAGCATTCAGAAATTATTTCCTTCATGTGATAGGGATTTAGGGGCATTTTCACCGCTTCTCCTTCTCCATTTTCCATACTGATCATGTGCTTGTGTCTTTTCCCCCCTTCAGGCCGTTTCTGTCGGCTGAGCAGAACCATCTTCTCCACCTGGTGGTTCAAGAGCGCATCACCCCGTCTGGCCAAGGGATTTAGTGCAGTCCAGTTCTAACTCGCTTCCTCTGGGAATGATTTTTTACATAATGGAACATTCCTGTTTTCTGACTAGGTCTGTTGTAAGGCCTGAAGACGTTTTTGTTTTCTGAACCTCTGTGTTGTAACTTTAACACAAGAATCAAGTACTCACATTACAAGATTTGGCCTTTATCAAGCTAAGCCACACAAATTTAAGAAATCACATCAGTTTTTCTAATTAGGTTTGCCTGATCTAGAAAATTGTGTTGGGATGATAACTTTGGACTAAATTCAAGGCACCATGACCTCTTGTAATGTGCTTCTACTCATGTGAAGGTTACATAACCAGCTACATAGTGTTAATGTACTTTTTATGTATGTTCATTTTGACTGGATTGAGTTTTACTGAATAAATGTCTATTTATTTGAATTAACAGATTAAATATGATTTCTTTGTTTTTTGACATTTTTTAATTTTATTAATAAATGATATGGCTTAAATTCCAATGTAATTACAAACCCTTCTACTGCATAGTTCTGAAATATGGTGAAATGAAACACCATGGTCCTCCATCCCTGGTTTACATTATGTTCACTATGTTCACTAGTACAAATTACATGTACTTTTATATGGTAGCAGCCAACTAAAAGACAGAATCAAACATGGTTAAAAAAAAAAAACACTCAGAATACAAAATGTTACAAAAATACAATGGTTACAATGTACATAGATAAAAATGGATACAATATACTTCAGTTGTAAAATAATGATACATTGGATTAAAATTACTTCTACTAAATTAAGGCTTGTCTTTCCTGATTGTTCAAGTACTGCAACAGAAATGTTGTAATTTTATCAACATGCCGTACCTTAAATACAGTATATCACCCCTGGACTCCCCCCACTGGAAACCTGCAGTAGTCACTATAAGCCACACAACTTGATTATACAGGTTGGCAAGTATTTTCATCTCTCAAAATGATTTCAACTACTACATCTCCAAAGGGCTTTTACTTCACCTCATCCTACACTCACCCTTAAACAAATTCTTCAACAAATTATTCGTAGGTTTGGCAGAATTTCCCAAACCTTTCTGGCTCTTTTATGACAATACACATGATTGGATTATTGATCATTTTATAACAACACTGCCTTTGACAAAGGTATTTAGAGTTTGTTCCCTAACTTAACCATAATTTTGTACCGCAAACTACCCTCCCATTGAATCTTACTGCCCATCCCTCTGCCCTTCCCTCTTTAATTGAATGGAAGTTCATAAAATTATTCTATTCTTATTCCTCTTCAGTTTAGCCCTTCATCTAGTGTTACAATGAATTCAATACACAATATTCAAAATGTGAAACCCATGATTCTAAACAATATTTTTCCACGAACTCTTGACTGGCAGTGGTAGCCAAGAACTTTATTAGGTTGTTTTCTTTGGTAATTTTCAAATTTTGAAGAAAAAACACTAATCAAATCTATTGAATTAAAAGCATGATTGACCCCAGCCCTGCCCTCATCCTCCTCTTCCTCTTACTCGCTTTTCTTCCGCAGGACGAGGTAGGTGACGGCTAGGATGAAGGTGAAGACAAAGGAGATCCAGGCCAAGACGAAGGAGTGTCCGTACTCTCCCTGTGTGTCGTCTGTGTGAAACTCAGCTGTGTAGATTGAGGCCGCAATCATTATACACAGACCTGGAGAAGATAAGAGGGGAAGACTGTCACTTTAATTGTACAAATCAACTAAGAAGTAATTATTTTTTGCAATGAAATCTGACAGGATGTAAGCTCATAAGTCTTGTGCCCAAACATGTTGTAGTGGATTAATTCCCTGATCCCTTGAACCACGTTAATTGCCTACTGTAGGACACGGTTCAAACCAATATCAGAATTTCACTCTGAATTAATGAATTCCTTAAGATGCAAATATGGCACCGAAACCCAGTGGTGTTAATGTCATAATGAAAAATGGCAAAATGGCTGTTACACCTTGTTAGATCATTTTCCATGAATTAATTCGCCCTTGTGACCCTGATGAGGAATAAGCGAGTATAGAAAATGAATGGATGGATAACATATAGTAAACACCAAAAATTTGTATATTTTGTCTCAAAATCCAATTATTTTTACAGCCTGGGTAACAGTGGATGTTTAAATAATTATTATTACTTCATTGTGTAGCAGGTGAACATAGACATTCCAGCCAATACTACCATCACAGATTTTTTAACAATCACCTCCTCCACCTCTGTCATACAAAACTGCCTCTCTCCATAACAGATATCCCATTGATTTACACTGTCTGCCACTGTGGGACGATCCCTCCCTGCTCCACCCCATCATCCAATTTCAAGTAGAAATGTTAAATTCCAGATACAACATGCTGTCAAAAAGTTGTTTAACTAGAGACAGTCTGATGTTTGATGGGAAAATTGGCAGATCGGCTTTTGACACTCGTACAAAGTTTCTTGGTGATAAAACATTAAGCCAGTGATACTTAGTTACACCCTAATACAGTGGCTGTCATCATGCAGGTTTTCAGTGCAACCAAACACTACAGCAGCTTAATTTACGGCGCATCTCACCTTCAAGCAAAGAAGAAGAAAATAGTCGGTGTAATGAGTTGCTGTAGCTTTTGGTTGCAGTGAAAACCACTGGTCTGTTGTATATGCATCTGTCTTAATATTAAAATTATTCTACACAAACAGTGAAAATGGTGCTGCTTTACCCTACTTCAATAGATTTTGTGTGGAAAGCCATGTGAAGAATCCATACAGAGACGTGCTCTTAACATGTTATAGGGATTGTGCAACACTTCACTCAAGTCCAAAACCCAATTTTATTAATTTTGACCGATTTGAGGATTTATTTATTTACACAAATGGCACCCCCTATCTCTCAATGAATTCCTTATTTAGTAGACATACTTCTTTACCTCTTCTAAACATACTGTATATACCAAGATATTTGATGACTGTCTGCTGACTATTTGTTGTATACCATCACAGAAACCTGAGCCAAGGCAGTTTGAGGAAATCAGCAACAATAGTAATCATATGGGAAGACAATGGGATTCTGTCCCTATTGGTTTCAAACCTCTGAGAAGAACAGTGTACATAAATCTGTCTAGTTAAGACACATTTCAAAGTCAGCCTTTTTGAAAACATAAGACAGCTAGTAATTTATTTACCCTGCTCTTCCTCAGCTTTTTGAGGGATTAATCCTTTTGCTCTAACATGCTGGACTGATGGAAGATGAAGAGTTATGTTCACTCCCCATATAATCAAATGACATTTTATACACAGTCTCACTAAAGACTGTCTTTATTACAGCTTATAGTCATGCATTTAGTAGAAGTTTATCATCCGGAGAGACTTAAAACAAATACTTGATAGAAAAGTAAGAACCAAGCGCAAAATAAATAATAAAAAACTGTTTTAGTCTTCTGTCAGATATCCAACTACAGGTTACTTACAGGAGATCATCTGTAAAACTCCAGAGAAGGTGAACCTCTGGCCCTTGGGCAGGGTGAACAACTGAGCCACAAACACAAACAAGGCCAGGATGGCAAAAATACAGGCCAGCACTGAGGTGGCCTGCACTGCCTGGAGGAAGTCTGCAGTGTGAGAGAGCGAGAGAGCAGCAGTCAGTGAGGGTCAGCACGGACACAGGCAGATGCAACACAATATGTTTACCTTATAAGCCTGTTCAACTATACGTTTGGCCTCAGTAATTGTTTTAGTCACAGTGTGTTGTCAGTAGATAAGAGTGTAGCTACTAGAAAACAAATACAAGGTTTCACAATCATGCAACAAAATGGTGTAATTTTTTTTTAAGATTAATGTAATGTGATGTCATCAGTTAATTCCTATGTGACGATTTTACATTTATACACTGTACTATAAGTGACATAAGAAGCAATCTGAATCAACCACTAAATAAAGGCCAAAATGACAAAGTCATAGTAAAGTATACATTTTACACCAAGAGGAAGAAGAGGAAGAAGAGGAAAACTGATCTAGGACTGTTGTTCATATATATTTTGTGAACTTCACCCTTGACTTAACCCAGGCCTTAATCAGCACCAATATCTAAACATCCCTGATCTAGGATCTGTGGTCAGGTCACATCATCATACAAGCTCACACAAATTTAAGTATGACAGATAAAAAATAACTATTCCCAGATCAGCACTCCAGATCAGTTCTTAGATATTTTATGAATGAAAGTGATGCAGGTACCCTCAGGGTAGTTTTTCAGGTTGCTGTAATGCCAGGTTGAGCCCATCAAATCCCACCTTCCCCACAGGTCAGTGGACACCGTGTCTGTCACCCACCAGGCCTGAGGAAGCAGGTGGGAGAAACAATAAGCATTTAAATGCAGATTTTTAAATGCAATTCATTTAATAAACACATCTGTAAAGTAGAACTTCCACCAGTTATCCTACAAATTACATTGTTTATTTATTTATTTATTTTTATTTAAGTTAATTCAATGCATATGTGGTAATACTCTTGTAATGATGAACATGTATTGGAATGTTAAACACTGACGACCCACCCAGCTTAGCAAAAAAAAAAAAAAAAAAAAAAAA
>OMKZ01031829.1:18256-32285 GCA_900302535.1 Neoniphon sammara
TAGTAAGAGTTCCCCTATGTGTGTATGTGTTTGTGTGTGCAGGTGTGTGTGTGTGTGTATGTGTGTGCAGGTGTGTGTGTGCGTGTGCAGTGAGATTCCATGCTCTGATGAAGAGATTTTGGGGCTTCATACACCGTTCTTCCACACTCTTCTCTCCATTGGAATGACCCGGTGCAAATGTGTACGTTTGGCATATGTGTGTGCATGTGTGTGTGTGTGTGTGTGTGTGTGTAGCCCCGTGGTTGAACTCAGAAAGTCCCAAAGTATTGTGGAAACAGTTGAGGTGCACCACAGTGAAGAGGCCTTTGTTCACTCGATGTGAGCCCACACAGGACAAAGTTTAATAAGACAGCAATGTAAACAAGGACAGGGTCATGTGATTTAATAGGTAACCAATCACAAGCTCCTCACATCTGTCAGAATCTACAAGCCTCATTTGCATTGCAAACCAGTGATATCCAAATTTAGCCAGGCTGTGCCTAGAGCACTTCTCCACTCACGACCTTCAATCTCTCTATTTCTTTCTTTTCTTTCCCTTTTTCCATCTACTTCCACATCTCTCCTTACTTCTCTTTTCTGTCCCAATCCGCCTCTTATTTGCCTTTGTATCCATTTTCTTCTCATTTCAGTGGGTTTTTTTCCCCGAAAAGCTCAAACAAAATTAAAAAAAAAAATGACTGCAAACACCCTCTCTGCAATCTTTCTCTAAGGTTTCATGATTCAACAACATGACTCATTTGGCTTTGCCGAGTTCCCACAGTCTGTTCTACAGTGAAACAGCACGGCAGCTTGCCTCTAATCCATTTATGTCCCACCTGTCTTTCATCTGCACTTTTTTTTTGTTGACACACAAGCCAACTGCCCCCAGCTATACCTGCATCATCAATATAATTATAGTATTTATAGTATTTATTTATAGTATTTATTCAGATTTTGACTATTTTGTCTGCGCTGTAAACAAAGTAATAAAGAGAGGCCCATATAATACAAACCTCCAAACATGGTGCGCTCCATTATTCACTATTCACAGCTCTCTCTCTCTCTCTGTGTTACACACACACACACACACACACACACACACACACATACAAATGCAATGGCTTTATTGCCATCTAGTGGTGAGTTATGCTCACTACCATTTCATACACTGAATATAGCATAATGAAAGGAACAGTTCACCCAAAACACAAAAAGAGATTATTTTCAGATAGTTTGTGTTCTGTGTGATTTAGCCAGTCTGTCACCATCTTCCCTGTCTCCCAGCACCCAAATACAATGGAGCTGGATGGGTTTTCTTTTGTGGAGCCCAAACTGTCAAAATTTACATGTGAAAAATTCAACAGCAACAGCTCTTTCCAAAAATGACATGGATAATAATCATCTGCCCCTAAGGACTAAGTGTTAGAGGTGAATAGATATGATTTGTAAGTATTCTTTGGCAGGAAATAGTCCCCTGTGAAACACATCACCTGTGAGGGCTGTGGATTGCGCTAGAGTCTAAAAAAATATCTTTTTGTATTTTGGGTGAATTGTTCCTTTAAATGACTTCTTTTGATTTAAATCAATTTTTTTTAAAAAGTGAGATACAATCTGATTTAACACTGGTCTGTGAACTGATGTTTTACTGATTTTCTTTTGTAAAAATAATGAAGCCTCCTAGTGGTGACAATGAAACATTGCTGGAGTCTGGGAAGCACAGCCCTGCTTGTTCCAGTTTTAATAACAAATTTATGACACATCCCATGTTACTGAAAAACATTAACTTTATTGTTCACAGTGCTCAGAGGTTGGTTGTCAGAACAGAAACATACAGTCAGGAAGTCGGACGACCGATCCAATACAGAGATTCAGATCAGATCAAAACTGTTGTTTGGATCACTTGATAGACCACATTGTAAACATCTCCATTTTTTTGAGGTTCGCTGCAACTAATACCAATACAAGTGTTCATTTTGGACACGGAGGACGTTTGAAATGTTTCATTCCAAAATGCTGTACATCCATTTTAAAGTGTTGCTGCATGACGTTCACTGCTAAGTATTATTTAGAACATTTTCCAGAGTCATTAGGTCTTAAAGTGGCTAAAAACATGAATGATATTCAAAAGGGAATTTAGTTCATAGTTACATGTTTTCAGTTACTGACAGAGCGAATCAGAGTCGTTTTGCAAACAAACCACATTTTCAGTCACACAATAATGGCCTTGCTTATGTGACTTCCAGTGATCATCTGCACTGTGCGCGGTTTTATGCACCATTACAAAATCTCCCACAAGTCTACATTTTTTGGGATCATATCTCCTTTCTGCTGACTGCTGTCTTTCAAACCAACAGGTGACCATGCGAGGAGATTTGGATTGTCTAATTGGAAAACATTGCTACCATCAGCTGCATGATTCATTTAACTGGTCATTATGATGTTTAATTTCTCAGGGTCTCATTTTGACCATTACAGTAAATTCAGGGGATTTACAGGGTTTGAGTGACAAGCCTCTCCATTGTTAACCATTGTTATTTGATAGCTACAGATAATTAAGTGTGAACATTCTGGCATACACAAAACATCTGCATTGAAAGAAGCACATATTTGGACTAATTACTGATTAGTAATTAGTGAAACTGATATGGCTCTGTGACCCTACATCAGTACTGATCCTGAGAGGTATTAAAATACAAGGCAGCCTGAGGCCTGGTATGGGTTTACACTATGGCGGTAACTTGGATGATTCCAGTCAGCCACACGGGATTTATGCTGCCTTCATTTCAACTCGGAGTTCTGACTTATAAAGAAACAAACAGCCATCCAACTTACAAGTTGGAAATTCAGGTGGAAATCAAATTGCCTGTTGTTGTTTAGACTTGAATAGATTTGAATTTTAAGACTTGAATCAATAAAAGTTTTTATTTGCTACTTATTTACTGCTGCATACACTTCCCCACAAAGGAAAATGCAGTTTCTTCTTCTTATAGGCATCCATTTTTCCGAGCTGAGACTATGAATGCAATGTTGTCTCAGGTCGGAAATGTATGTACATGTTGGAAATTCTGAGTACCAAGATGAAATGAACACAGCATTGCAAAGAACTAAACAACTGTTGCACAATGTTCCCATCAAAAGTGCATCATGTTTGTTCTCAGTACAAAGAGCTCTTCTTGGAAGGAAGAAAAGAAAAAGGAGTAGAAAGGTTGCTTAGTGGCTGTTGATACCTAAAGATGCAAGTAAGGCATCTTAGTATAAATCAAATTTATCTGCAAAGTTGGGCTTACCAATACAAGAGTTGCATTCAGAGATTACAGTAGCTACATCACCTGCAGTACATAATATCAAAAACAACTGTGTGCACTTTTGATAACAGTGTGTTTGATGCATCTACTCAGACAGTGCGAGTTAAAAGAAAAGCCAATAGAAAGTGCTATGGATAGGGAATATGAATAATTCACCAGAGCTATAGATAGATATGAATGTGGCCGTTTTGGTACCAAACTTGGGTAGATACTGCACTTAATTGCACAATACCTCATAGAAAAAGGTTTTATAACACACAGTGTAACTATACCACTCAAATTTTGAAGAAAACTGTCATACAAATTTATCACTGATTTAATCTTCTTTTTAATCTTAATCTTCTTCTTCCTCTAATGTTTGTATGAACACTCAACTAGTCCAATATTTCTGATGAAGAATATGGTGTAGACTATTTTGTATTTGTGGCTGGGTTCCAAGTATCATAACGCTCAGGTTGTTTATCCATAGCTCTGGGAGGGCATGAGGCCTGGGCTTCTGTTAGCACAGCTTCTTCTGTGCCAGGCATCAATCTTGAATTACATATATACATCACGATTAAGAGTGGTTTAAAAAAAAAAAAAAAGCATCTGGCATGGACCAAAAAGCATTCACAAAAACTCCTTATAGTTTGTTCTAGGCTTCTAGGCTACATAGGGTTTGCCATTAAGGTAATACTATGAGTGCCACTTTAGACAATGGAAGGCAGGTATTTGAAAGTTATTTTGCTATATTTTTTCTTACTCACAATTTACCTCACAATATCTGAATTGCCCTGATACTCTTCACAGGTTGAAACAAATCCTTCAAAACATACAATGCAGTTCCAAATGGCCCAAATCTGTTCATGATTTAAGGTTCAGTGCACACAGTGCTCGCAGCATACAGAAAGTGTACTTCAAATACGAAGGTGTAAAAACAGAATGTTAGAAAGGAATACAAAAGCTTTGGAGAGTTAACAGTACAGTGAGTCAGTGACATATCAGAGTAGTAAGTCAGTACCTTGGCAATGCTCAGTGGGTTAAAGACCCACTCCAGACCCTGGTTCTGGGGTCAAAGTCAAATACAAAAACAAGTTACAGTGTTGTGCATGCGTGTGCGTATGTCTGCATGCATGCTGGTATGGCATGGTAAGAAAACAGACATTATCTGAAAATGAAAGGTTTGATAATATAAGAGAAAATGGTAAAATACCATTTTGCAAAATGTGTTTCACAGACAATGTTGTAGTTAAGGCTTTGTTGTATGTGAGCTTGTAAAGTGAGGTGATCAGATAAATGCACCCATAGAAGTTGATACAAAAGTATCACCAGTGTAAAGAGAATCTGATTGCCCAAAACTCATGTCCAGTAAAAATTTAGCCTATATACAATACTGAGATTTTGGCATATGAATTGCTGAGGTCATACACCACAGTTGTACAGATTATACTGTACATAACATTTAAAGTGATTTGTTTTTTTACATTGACACACAAATATTTAGTCATGGCTCTTATTTGTTTTCTCCATATCAGTGTGTCAGCTTGAGTCCACAAATATCCAGCTGACGATGGGCGATCAGTGCTTCACCAACTCAGAAATACTTAACTGCCTCTTTATGTCAATCATTTCATTCATTCAGACACTCAGCTTGTTTTACAGATTACACAATTAAGTCAGAATACATTTTACAGTTTACAGTACATTTTCAGACCAACTTAGCTTGAGTTAAAAACGCACTTCAGTGAAAAGCAGACAAGTAAGACAATTATGAAATATCATCCCATAGAAGTGCAAGCTGTACAAAACAAGAAAAAGTGAAAAGTTTAACATATATTATCTAAAAGTTTTAAAAAGCACACATATATATATAGTATATATTCACATATTTTTCTCAATCTTTCATATATTTTAAAGTCATCTTTCCAACACAGACCAGCTGACCTGTATATCATTTCTGCTTTCATTCATCAAGTCTTTATTTTGTGCAAACAAAAAACAACTGTCTTTATATTCACTGATTACTCTCTCCTCATTTGCAATGCTTCATAACCTTCAAATTCTATTCCTGCCTTCCTCAATGACTTTGAAGCAGACATCACAGGGTAAAGAGCAAGAGAGAGTGTGTAAAATTCCTCAAATTAACATTTATTTATTAAGATTATCCATCCATCCATCGCAACACCTTTCCTTCTCACTCCATCGCTTCTATTCTTGCCAAGCTGCATTCATCTACTCCAGCAGAGGGTGCTATTTCTCACCTATTTCTCCCAGCGCAGATTGCCATCAAGCACTCCCACTTTCAGAGTCTGTGCACAACCAGGTGTGGGAGGAGAAAGGCTGGAGAACAAACAAGGAGGAGGACAAACACTCCTCTCCTCCAGCTGGAAAGGTAAAGAAACAAGAGGAGGAGGAGGACTCAACATTAGGGGATGTCCTCTCCACCTCCTCCTTCAGGTTCCTCGGCAAAAGTGTGTGTTTGTGTGTCTGGAGGTTTGTGTGTGTGTCGTAGGCAGCTCCAGCGGGCCTTGTTCCTGTGCAGGTGACCCATCATGGTCTGGCTGAGAGGGCTGGGCTCGGTGAAGCGGTGCCACTCCTCAAACAGCGGCTCCACAATGTAGGAGATGAAGCCTGGGACGCACAGCAAAGAAAGGGAGTTAGCATCCTTGGGTGTAAGCGAAGGGATCATGCTGACCCAGAATAGAGAACAACCAAGGATACAGGGAGGTAGAAGACCCCTCCACTTCACATTGAGTCCTGATCACCTTGTCAAAGTTTTTTGCTTTAATAACCAGCTGGCTCTACACTCTCCCACTTATTACAGGGCTACTTGTGAAACGAAGCAACAATTTGACACAAAACAATGATTTTGAAATGATTTTGTTAGCCCTCAAGGCTCTGACAAAACAAAGAATCCGAAACGTCTATTTGCAACCATATCAAGCAAATCTAGATAGCTAGATGCATCAGTAACATTTCAGGTACTCCACTACACATTATAGTCTTTCTTACTTGTTGTCTTTGTTGTTTTATTCTGATTTTCTTTTCTAGTGATTATTCAGCCCATAACCATGTTTTCTGCTACCCAAATGAATTACAAGCGGTATCCATGTTGTAATGACTCTTCGGCTCCAGCAAGTGTCACTGTTAGCTAGTTTAGTAAATGGACTGGACTTTCTGCATGGAGGGCTATT
This sequence comes from Neoniphon sammara, assembly GCA_900302535.1. Classification (NCBI taxonomy): domain Eukaryota; kingdom Metazoa; phylum Chordata; class Actinopteri; order Holocentriformes; family Holocentridae; genus Neoniphon; species Neoniphon sammara. Next base: position 24,714 of record OMKZ01031829.1, read on the forward strand.
TCAACCTGCCAAGATTCTGCCAAGAATCGGTCTGCTTTGTCAGAACTGAGCATTCCACAGAGTTGTGTTTAAAGATATTTTAACTAAAGGAAACTATAATGCAAGAGTGAGTAAGAACAGAGGGGGGTGTGTTTTTGAGCATTGTTTATGTTTTTGTTTCTCAGGCTTAGACTTTTGTGGCAGGAATGTGTGTATGTGCTTCAGTACTCACCTATCTGGATAGCTGGGACAGAGTCAGCCTGCTGGTTACAAAGAGGACTAATCTCCAATTCAAACTTCCTCTCCAGGTCACCTGGCAGGCCAACAGGAAAAGGCCACGGTCAGAAAACAGGAGCCATGCATGGGAAAGAAAAGGAGAGCCATAACAAAAGATAAGATAAAGGCAAACCGGGATAAAAATTCCAGATGAATGAGTTTCAACATTTCAAGGAAAAGACAAGAAAAACTGTCATGGAGCACGTAGCACATTTTAAAAGTGCCACAAACAGAATTTTACCGTCAATAAATCTTTACCCCATTAATTTTGAGGCACTAGTAATAATTACAGACACTCATTTTCCCAAGTGTATTTTTAGCTACACTAGGTTTGGACTGAGAGAAGACACACCACTCACCCTGCCTGTAGAATTCCTCACACACCCGCTCACTCCACTGCCTGCTCAGCTCCCAAACCCGACATGGGTTACAGACGTCTGCACATTTGAGAGCAATCTGCAGGCAGGGAGAGAGATTCACACATCGATCCAAAGTAGCTCTTAACTGAAGGCTATTTGATGCAGATTCACTCACGGTCTAAATCTCTGACTCTGTGGGCATGTGTGTAAGCATTTTTGTGGATATACTGTACTGTAATATGGGTGTATGATTTTTTTTTACCTGCAGCATAAAGTGCCTGTGTGGAGCATGTTGAAGGTCCAGATCCTGGTTGTCCAGATGTTCCCTGAAAGTTGACAGGAACTCATTCTGCCTGCTGATATCTGTGGCAAGAATGAGAGAACCGAGCTGCTGTTCCATATCCTGCCTGCAGGACAAAAGGTGGCAAAAAATAAAACAAATTAAATGCAGTGCACAGTCTAATGCTTCATTTTCTAATTAAGTCTAATTAAGGTACACTATACAAAACTGCCAACATTTGCTTGGAATGAGGCTGTTTAGACTCGACTTACAAAAAGCATGGAATAAGCAGGTAATCTATTAGTGACTTGGGATGCCGACAATGAGTGTGTGTGTGTCCTTACGACATGTCGGCAGGCAGATGGGACAGCAGTCCTGACTCTCGCAGCATGCCCACAGTCGATCTCCAGTGGTGACTTTCTAACACAGACGTGTTCTGGACAAGAACAGGAGGAAATAAAAAAATACAACTGCTAAATTGTTGTTTTTTTCCCCTTTCTCCTACCAGGCTTTGTTGCAGACTTGGCGCTACACCCACACACCACACATGGTGAAACACAACAGTACCTGGTATAGGGATGCGAGGTGGTGTCTGGTCTTGATGAGGAAAGGCTGGTTGACTCCTGGGTGATCCACGTCGTGGGCGGCTGCTGCCATCAGACCCAGGAACACGTCCAGAGGGCTCAGCTGCTCTGCCAGCTACAACACACGGTCCACAGGGGCTTTGTAACTGCAGCCTGTCTTTATCCTGATAGTAATGTCCAATCTCCTTGGTTGTTTTAAGCCCTAACAATGGCTAATTCATAAGCTAGTAATGTAATTCAGGGTTACTTGCTCATTCAACTCGTACTGCTCAGCCCATACTCTACTCTGTTTAATCTTTCCCCGTGAAAAGTGGAACGTTTTACTACAGCCAAAGCGTAATGAGCATATCCCATGACACTGTAACCAAAGGACATTCATACCTGAAAAAGAGCAGTACTTTTAACTCAGGGATTAAATGATTTTACATGACACGGTCAAACCTTTTGAACTGTCCCATAAATGGGACAAAAACACCACCATCTTTCACTCTAGGCAGACTAAAACACTTACACAAAGTGACAGACAGGATTTTAATCCATAACGGGCGTAGGTCTGTCTTGCAGTACCGAGACGAAATGGCATATCGATCCGAGAAGCAGCATACTTGACATTTTTCGTGTTGCTGTGTGATCTAATCTCTGTTTGATAGATCGCACACCAGCATGCAGACAGTCATTAAGTGCTTTACAAAGCATCAAATATAACAAATGTGATTACTGCATTGTGGCGTGTTATGCCACAGATGCACAGAAACATTTAATCTGGTCAGAGGGCTTCGGGGATTTCTCCAGGCTGCGTGTTGGTGTGTTGTCAAGTTAAAGTGAGCATGAATGTATCCCTCAGGGAGCGAAACTAATAGAATGTGTCAGGGGGAAGCCTATAGCAAACCATTATAATGTGTGTTTGTGTGTATGTGTGTGTGTGTGTGTGTGTGCATGAGAGACAGAGCATGACAGAAACAGAGAGACATCACATCACAGAGAGAACGACAGTGTATGTGTGTGTTTTCTTACCTTGGGCTCCTTCAGGTAGCAGTACATGGCTTGTGTGACATCAGCGGCGTGAACAGCGTTGTGATAGGGGTTTTGGGAGTGGTAGTCTTCCTGCACCATGCCTGACGAGAGAGGAGACAAGGTCAGAGCCTACAAAAACTATGTCAACATTCAGAAATATTCAAATACGTGGAGGAAAAAAGGAGGAGCTCTCTAACATAAATATTGTTTGTATGATGTCATCTATGATTAAATGATCATTTTTATCTTAACATTTTTTCATTGCACACTCTTTCTACACATCCATTAAGCTAAACCATGGTGTTCCTTAGCGATGACATCTGTTTGATTTGACAAGTTCTAAGAGGGGCAAAAGTTTGATTTTCCGATCAACCCCCGTGGTGCTCAAAGTGAAATGTATGTCATGAAAATGGACAACAAATCAAACTACTTATCTTAAAACATGACATTTTCCAAACCACTGAACATTTAATGAGTCCACACTTATCCTCACACAGGCTGATCCTGGAGCAGTTCCACTCTTGAAACATAACCAATCCTAAATTAGGTAGATCATGTCCTAAGCCCAGTATAGCCCATATTAGATTTTGCATCTGAAACTCCCAGTTGATGAGCAATGATGTAAACTTTCCTATATGACACTGTTCACATATCTCAAATCAAATTATTAAAATCAAACACTTAGTATTAGCATTTTCCTACATATTCTCTAATCCAAGTCTGCTCTTTCCTGGGCAGCTCTGATGTAAAAGCAAAGTAGAGCAAGCACACATGAATAGATGGAAAATGGGATGGTTAAAGGTTAGATGAGTTGGTGAATGTATGAATGAATGAGTGAGTATCTGATGCGTGCCACTGCAGATGGAGCAGCTTACCCAGAAACCTGTGCAGTTTGACCATGTCCAGCTGGAAGTGGTGAATGAGACCATAGACATTGAAGAGGTGGCACATCAGAGTCACCAGGCTGTTACCTGCAGCACACACACACACACACACACACACACACACACACATACACACAAAGAGAGATACAGTATAGAAAGTCAACTGCTTGAGAGCTGATTACACCTTACATCCGGTATTACCAAGTACAGCTTATGCAGGTGAGATTTAAAAAAACAAGGGTTTCATAAAAATTTTTCATATCAAAACAAAACAGAAAAAATGAGAAAAGAATAGATAATAATAAAATAAAATGACACGTTAAGACAAAACTGGACTGGTTAACAGGATAACAGAACAGAAACAAGGTGGTTGTAGAAAAAACACATCCCTAAAATGATGAGGAAAATGAATGAAAGTTAAGTTAAAACATAAGTAAAGTAAGTAAAATAAGTATCATAAGTTCTCTGGCTCTTACCGTTTGTGAGACGATCCAAGAGGAAAATATCAAAGTTCCACGTGCCCACCTTTGACAGCATGTGCTGTGAAGAAAAGACGCGTTAGTCTTTATCTTTTGTCGCTTTTTGCACTGCATGAAGAACCAACCATGAAGGGAAGGAATTGCCCCATAAGAAACGTTTCAATCTCTTTGTAGCTTCATTTTTCTCCATTTTTTGACAATTGACTTGACACCCAGCTCACCCAAATATGATGAAATTTTTAAATACACTTGTCTAACAGCTGATTTGAGCACTCACCAAATACCGTAAAGCTTCAATTGAAAGCCAGGTCAAGAAGTCAGTCAAATCAGAAGCAGGTGTGATGCATCAGGCTATTTAACCTATTTTAACCCCCAATTTTTCAGTGATTATATCAGCATTGTATGCTTTTTTACACATTTTTTACAGCATTGGCTGGCGTTTCTTCCTCTATACCTGTTAAACAGTGCACACAAGGCATTCAAGGTAGCTACTTCATTCTCCCCAAATACTCATAAGGGCATGCAGGATCGACAGCCCTGCTAGCTCCTTCCAAAAGTTCCCGGAACTCAGGTTTCATATCAGTATCATTACAATCGAAAAGGGTAATATGTGTCCTCACCGCAGCCTGTCCCAGGTAGTCATCATCCAGCAGATGTAAGGACCCCGGGGTGTGGGGCACCAGCCCCCTCAGCAGCCTGGAGGCGTGGCAATATCTCTGGAAGCTCAGCAGACGCTTCACCTTCCTCCTGGTGCCGGACTGCACCACGCCCTGCTGGGCACTGGCTGAAATCACATACGCACAGTCAACGGATTTGCAACTTTAATGTGAGTCAGGTGGGAACATGGCCAAGTCACTGCTTGAACTCATAAGAGTCTGATGAACTTCACGAAAGGCTCAATTTTTTTTTTTAACAAAAAGACAGCTTCCTGGAAAAATGAGTGGATGTCAGTTATTATTTACTGGTCTAACAATTGCTAACACAGTGAACCAATGTAAGACTGGGCTTTATATGGTGCACCAACTTCAATGCAACTTCTGTGCATCTTACTGTAGCTGCATTGGGAGTTCTGTAGGAGAACCGTCCAATGAAAATCATGAATTCAGTTTGTGTCATCATTTGGAATGTTGAGAATGTTGAGGATGAGTTTGGTGATATAGCAACAGTAAAATTTCTCTGCATCTATGTGGTGTCGGATTTATCAAGTATACCAATTTCCCACTCGTCACAACCCAGCTGTCCCTGTAGGTTGCATTCACGTGCTTATGGTCACAAATTAGACCAAGTCCAATATTAACATTATTAATCAATCTAGCCACAGCATAACTAGCAAGCAATCTTCAGTTATTTCAGGGGACTATCATGTAAATACCACAGGAGACTGAATGACTTAGCACTAGAGTTATCGAAGAACATCCATGTAAATTTGTCCTTTTGGTTCATTTTCAACTTTACTGCATGTCTGCGCTCTGTTCGGCCATGTTGGAAAGAGCAGTTATGTCACAGGTCAATTTGTGCTGCATCTTCAATCCTGATTTATCCAACCTGAAATACAATGTGGCTCATGTGCACTTCCTGCTAGGAATCTATGATAAACTAGACACCACATGTCATCTAAGGATACTAACGGATAGGCCTCACTAAGTAAATGGGACATCTCTCACCCTTGGCTCAATTCCTGTGTGTATCACAGTTTTTGCGTATGGAACAAGGTTGTAGTGTATAGTTGCATCACTCTGCCTCCCCTCTGTGGGACACAGCCTAAAGCGATATAACTGTGTAACAGAATAATGCACATAGTATCCACATGTGCACACATGCATCTTCAAACACACGCAGTCCGTCCTAAAAAAAAGGTCGGCTGAGTCTCGTTTTCAGAGGTGTTTAAGTGTGTGAGGAGACCTACTGTTGAGGATGTGCAGGTCAATCAGTGGGTAGGATCCTCTTCTCTCAGCCAGCAACACACCAGCATGACCCGTGCTCAGTCTGCCATCAGCTGGAGACAGAGGGAGGGAGGATGAAGGGAGACATAAATATTTCTATTACTGGAATTGTTTTTGTTGTAGTGATTTTTGTCAGGTGCACCCACTTTTCATGCTACTAAAGACGATAAGTGACGAACGGCAGGGGTTGATGCCTCAATGATAAGATTAGCAGCAAACAGGGTGAGTAAGGCGAAACAGAGCAAAGTGTTCAAGAAAGCGCTCATAAAAACAAATTTAGCGACAGACTTAAATCAGCCCCTGTGAAACAAGAACATCTTTGAGATGGCTTAATCAGCAGGGACATCATGAGGCTGATCTGAGTTTGTCTGTGGAGAATGGATTTTATATCATGGGGCAGCTGTTACGTCGCAGGTCTGAACACGTTTCATTTAACCATGAAATAAGACTGGTGCTGGATTGATTGGGTACATTCTTTTCAAATTACCTTTTTTATGCTTTTTTGTGCATAGACTGATGCTGACAGGCTGTAATGTAATATTCTGCAGCACTGGGATGAGCATTCATATTTCATAATCTGCATGTACTGTTCCTGAGGCCCAAAGAGAGTCTGTGGCCTCCTGAAATTTGCTGTAATATTACTATGTATTAGCTGGGATAAAAGTAAAAGTAAGATTAACTCTTTGCTGTCTTCTTAGAGCAAATATCGCCAAAATGCATTTCTGCCACAGGTTTATGATTTCTAACATGCTAGCAATTCATTTAAAAATCCGGTCCAATTACAACCGTTAAAAAAGAAAACCAGAATAAAACAAGGACAACAAGGAAGAGGATGGACTATAATGTGTAGGGGGCTAGCTGAAATGTTATTAACATGTCTAGTCATCAGGATCTACTGATAGCTGTTACTAGTGATGGTTGTTAAGAAAGCAATTACAATCTATAGACTATTTGTTATTGTGGAGTCTTAAGGCTAATAAAGTAATTTCAAAATTAACATTCTGTGTCAAATGACTGCTTTCTTTCATGTTCCTGAGTAATAAGAAATATACAATAGGAAAAAATATGAGAGAAAAACGAATATATGGACTAATGTGTCAAACAGAGGCAAAACTACACATAAAAAATAAAAATGTTTAAAAACGGATATACAGTGTTATGGGAATGAGAGCCAATTGATCAACAGAATTCACAGTTTCTCCACCAGTTTTCTGTTTTTCAAACACATCTGAGAAATGTCCACAGAGTCCCAGAAACCAGCCTGAGGTTATGAGAGCTTGTTTTGTGAACATCTATCTGGCAGAGAGGAAAACACAACAAACCAGAGGATCCTTTAACACTGAATACCGCTACTGTTTAAAATGCACAACTCACACAGCCTCAGGCCACAATGACAAACAAGACGCCACAGAACTAGATCCCAAGTCACACAGCACGCCCACACACACACACACACACACACACACACACACACACACACACACACACACACACTTTACACTTGAATAAACCACAAACTATGGGAATACTGAATAATTTACGAAGATTAGATGAGAGGAAGTGGAGCGTATTATGTCCCCAAGGTTGCCAATTCACATCACCTCTGTGACTCTCCACTAAGAGATGTTAAAAGCTGCTAAACTGCCCGTTAATGGGGGTGGAATCACTTGGGTAACCCCCCCTGGGTTGCCAGATCTACTAAGCAGCAAATCTTGCCTTGCCACTTTAGGCTGCCAGATTGGCAGTGTGTAGGCACTATGTTTTGGGCAAGTGT
>OMKZ01031832.1:6873-16982 GCA_900302535.1 Neoniphon sammara
ACCTTTGACTGGATGCATTTAGGCATTTGTATCATTTGGTATAAGCTTGCACAGTGTGTGTGTGTGAGTGAGTGAGAGAGAGAGAGAGAGAGAGAGAGAGAGAGAGAATGAAAAGAAAATAATAAGAAAAAATACCAAAATAAAAGCACAAGGCAAGAAAGACAACTGGTCATATATTTTCTCTTTGATCTGGACCTCTGATGATCTGGTGGTGGTGGGGGACAAGGCAGAACAACACGCAATCAGTCTAAGAAAGGTCGGTGTATTGATCGGTGTGCACGGCTCCACTGTTACATATCAAAACATCGAGGCTCGTCTCCACACTTCTCATAGCTCTGAAACGACAAAAGTGCACGCTGCTCTTTAGAGAAGTCCGTCCTCAGGCAGCCGTCCTCCTCTGAAGCTCCAGCCTCCCTCAGACTCAAACACAGACACAGACACATAGCTCTTTGTTACTGCGTTGCTGGCCTTTACAGAAGTTTTACACTGGCAGACTTTCAGGTTGTTTTTCTCACTCGAGATGAACTTATTAACGCACACTAGCGCAAAGAAAGGCACACACACAGAGGGGGAGAGGAAGGAAGTGAGATACTGAGATAATCAGGCTCTTTGATCAAGTCTGCACAAGAGAAAAAAAAGCATATTTCTTAATCTTCCATTCATCAACAAAATACACCAGTATAGTATAAACGATAAAATCAAACCTTGATCTGTCTAGAGCTGATGGTTTATTAAACAGAGAGCCCAGACAGAGCCAAATCAGAGCCAATCTGCCTGATCAGGTTTTTCTTAAAGGAACAGTTCATGCAAAATACAAAAATATTCCTCTATTTTTTTCCTGCTTATGCTATATATCCATCCACATAGTCTCTATGGGATTTGGCGAGGTTTCCAGTCCGCTGTGATCTTTCCTGTGTCCCAGCTGGGTAGATGGGTGTTTGTGGAGCTCAAATTGTCTAAAATATACATGTGAAAAACTCAATAGCTCTTTCCAAAAACAATGATATGGTTACCTGGTATAATCTACAGTCTTTGGGAGTGAAGAGTTTTGTTGGGAACTATTTCCTGCTGCAGAACACCGGAAAATTGTATCTAGCTTCTTCTAATTCATACTTGTTGGGGGTAGATAGGCACAGTTTGCCGCCGTTCTTCGTCAGGAAATAGTCCCACAATAGAATACTAATCCACCCTCATTGTATTGGTGTACTCGAGGACAGGAAATATCACATCAGACTTGAAACCACGCCAAATCACTCAAATACCTGAATGGATAGATTGTATTAGAGCATTAAGTAGGAAAACTTGTTTTTGTATTTTGGATGAACTTTTCCTTTAAGTTGCTGGTCTCATGTGCCCGATGCCATTCATACAGAGTGTCTAGGCCTGTGTGTTCATGCATTTAGACTTGAGCCAAGGACCAGGCAATGATTTGTCCAGTGACAGGTTGTATCTGAACATATAAACTAGCCCCATCTGCTGTAGCAGAATGGTACACACAATACACACTGCACACTAACATGAATGAATGAGAATGAGTGAGCATTCATGCATACAGCGTGCTCGGAAGGTCTGGGTCCGACGAGGAAGAATTTACTTCCCTTCACCCTTCTCCTTTTTCTCTGTCATGCTCTGCGCATGATGATGAGCTCCGGAAAAAGAGAGAGGAAGAGAGAGAGAGAGATGTTGGGAGATTGTATGTCTTTGTATTATCAGATGATTTGTCTTGCCTTCACTTCGTTTTGCTCACCCCAGGGTTCTGTAAAACAATAAGCATATTTAATGCAGCCTTACAGTGTGTATGTGCATCTCTGTTGACGTGTGTCCATGCAATTTATGTGCTAATATGTGCTCATTAATGTAGCTTTGCGGCGTGCGCGTGTGTGTGTGTGTGTGTACATTTATGCATATGTAAATGCCTGTTCTTATGCCTGCCATGTATACGGCCTCGACAATGTGCTTTTCATTCCCATCGCGATCGATATCGGATGAGGATATGAGAGTCAGTATTGATTGTAATTTCCTGCGACGCTTCGTTCCAATCTCTCGCTTTATCAGGAGACTAATTCCTATCAGCCACGCTGTCAACCAACCAACGGCTCTCCCTGCTGCCCAGGACAACAACTAATGAATAAGAAAGAAATGAATAATCCAACGAGGCATTTCTCCACTGATAAACAGGTTGCCACAGGGATGATAATGATGAGGCAGGGATATTAGCTGTGGAGAAATGCGTGTGTGTGTGTGTGTGTGTGTGTGTATGTGTGTGTGTGTGTGTGTGCATGCAGGTCATTATGAGTAATCCTGCTTATGCACGTGCCTGCACACCTTTGTGTGTTGGCATCTACGTGCATGTATGTTTGCATTTGTATGTTTTGGTTTTTCTTTTGCTCGTGCCTGGCGAGAGCGTAAGCCAGCCAAGATTTTCCTGATTTTAATGACTGCATGTTTTTGACAGGCTTTTGAGCACCTTGGGATTTGCTGTTGTTGACTCAAAGGAGTCAGAGGCAGGAAACTAATATTTGCTCTTCATTCAGCCTGATCCCAGGTGGAGGGCCAATCAAGTGTTTGTTCTTTCCATCATTGCGGAACTGTGTAGGTGAATAATGATAAGCTGGCAAAGACGCACCACATTGCTTTCACTTCCCTTCCATTTCATTGTTTTTTTTACCCCCATTCACACATCCTTTATTTTCCCGTCTTTCCTCACAGCGCTCTCTGTTATTGTCTGTCACTCAGTCTGTCTGTGTTTGCCTTTCTGTCTGTCTCTCTTCCTTAATGACTTCATCTGTCCCTCTCACTGTCCATTGCCCTCACTCTCTCTCTATATCTCTCACTCAACCCCTCCGCTCTTTCTTTATCCCCTTTGGCTATAAAATAAAGTCCATTATAATGTCAGCTTCTCTGACTTTAAGTAATTCCCCTTGTGTGGTTTTCTGTGGCAAGACTCGAGCTTTGCCACCCTTTTCCACCACTCACCCATCCTCTTTCCTCTTTCTCCATGTTCCCAAACAGCTCTTTTTTTTTACAACACATATTTTTTAATGTGTCCTCCCTCTCTGTCCACATGTATCGTCTCTCCTCTTTTCTCTGTGCCGCTCTATTGTCGTGCAAATGAAAAAACCATCACCTCTTACATTAAATCTTATATTATTACAAGACTCGTTCCCAAATGTAAAAATGCACTTTTCTTTGTTCGGTGTCTGCAAGGCGCTGGCTGGCATTTCAACACAGAAAACTGAAAATGAAAATGCCCCCCTTAATGGACAGGCTGTTTTTCCATCACGCAGATGTATAAATTCACTTTGTGTCGAAACCGCAAATCGGGTGAGAATGCCACTGTTTATCAGTCAATATGTGTGAGCACAACAACAGGAAGGAGGCTATTTTGAGCTTACCCTGATGCATGTATCTTGCATCTGTGTTATGGAGACTTTTTTTTTCAGTATGATTTACCTATCATGTATTTGAATTTATTAATCACAGCTAATTCCCCAGGCCAAACTAATTTGTCATAGGTTGCAGTGCACATACAAACTCTGAATACTACTGGTGTCTCTTAAAGTAGAAGCAACTTGTGGCTTTCAGAGTGAGTAGGAATGAAAGTGATGTGTGTACGTGCATGTGTGTGTGTGTGTGTGTGTGTGCACGCGCGCACACACACACACGCACATGTGGTTCTGGGGGGATGCTGATGTTGCATGAGCTCTAATGTGACCATATCTGTGGTGGAGGGTCTTTTTTTTTCTCACTATTTGTGAGGGTAAACTCATAGTTTCCTCTCGCCTCTCGTTCATGAAGATAGGTGGAGGTGCAGAGAGGCGGGGGTATTTGTGTTTTATAAGACCAAGAACCTTGGACTTAGATTATCAGAGAGAGAGAGAGACAGACAGACAGACACATCAGTTATTGTAATAGCCTGAAGCCTACACACCAAGTGATTAAATCAGCTGTAGGTAGGGCTGGCTTGATTTGGTGTAGGTAATTACCCAGGCAAGGCGTGAGGATAAACAGTTTTCTTTTTGCTACTCAGATTGCAGTGGTAGAGTTTTGTGCCTGAGAAAGCCTAGGTGTGATTGTGAAGATGAAGCTCAGCCTGGTCGTATTCGCTCTCCTCTGCTTCGCCACATGGATGAGCTCTGTCCATGCAAGTGAGTAGCAACATAAAGCGTCAATAAGCGTCACGTACCTGGGGTTTGAGTATGTGTTTTTTTCCAGTAGCACACGTGTGCATCTACCTGTGTTTGGAGGAATCGTGTGTTGTAATGAAGTCAAGGGTGGAAGTAACTTATTACATTTTAAATTCAGTAATTTTATGCTTCCTTAAGTACATTTTTGCTAAAGTAGTGTATTTAGCCACATTTTAAGTCACATCCATTATGGAGTACAAATGTCAGGTTGTCCATAAGCAACAGAAACTAGACCATCATAACTTGGCCAGTTGCGGAGCCATTCACAGTGAACTGTCAGTCAGCAAGGAGGAGAACAAGGAGGAGAATCTAGCCATACTTTATCAGTGCAGTTTTTTGTAATTTGTTTTTTCAGATTAAAAGAATCTAGTTTGAACTTTGCCCTCTCGTCTTTTTAGAACTGCATTTGAGAGCTCAAACATAACAGGCACATAGTCTTTTCTAAAAAAGTAACTCAGTAACTTTCACTCTGAATACAGTTAAGTTTCTTTTTACTTTTACTTGTATTTTTACACTGATGTCAATTTCCAACAAGATAACAGCAACTCTACTTGAATAGGATGTTTTAGTACTCTTTTAATGTGGTAAATCTCTTTTGCCTTTGTTTAGCCAATGGAATGGTGGCCAGCTGTTGCCCAGGGTGGTCCAACACCAAAGTCCACCACAGCAGGATAACAAAATACACCATTCAGTCTGAAGGAGTCTGTCCCATCACAGCCATAGTGTAAGTAGCCCCACCATAACTCTCCATATAAAGTTCAGTCATAACTTCAAACATGTTCTCCACAGTAATTTATACCAACTGAGAATTTATTTTTCACACCCATATTTGGGATTGGTGTCATTAACAGCTCACTGACCTGAGAACTTTCAATTGCAGGTTTCATACACAGTCTGGGAAGAGGATCTGCTCCAACCCTAACAGTGACTGGGCCAAGAGAGTCATGGAAAAAGTGAATGCGAGGAAAGCACTGCTGAGGCTGGGGCAGGATGGAGAGGGGGGGGCAGGAGAGGACAAGAGGGGACCAGCAGCGTCCCCCGGATCAAAGACAACACCAAGGAAGGGACGCCAAAATGGAAGGAGGAGACAGGCGAGGGGAAAGAACAGGAGAGGGAGGAAAGGGCAGAGAAAAAATGTCACAAGACAATTCAAATGATCAAACTCAGCACAAATGACCCACCTCCTGCCAAATGAGCCTGTCCTGCTTTACAAACAGACCTGAACAAAACAACTGTATTGTATTTTGCTTACTGTATTACATATTTTAATATATAGAAATTCTCATAAATGTGTGCATGTCAGTAACATATATGGAGCCTAAATTCTGACATTTGCTTCATTCAGCAACCAATAAAAAGACATTATGATATATTGTGTTTTTCTTGCAATACTATATTATATCTATATAATTAGAATTTGTGGTTTTGTCTACAGCTGGAATATACAGGCCGGTGACACATTAAAGGAAAAACCAACACAAAGTGTCTTAGTAAGGTGTTGTTCCATCACAAGCCACCAAAACAGCTTCAGTGCACCTTTATATAGATTCTACAAGTCTCTAACTCTACTGGAGCGATGGAACACCATTCTTCCAAAAGATATTGTACACAGAGAGGGATATTATCAGTGTTGGGGAAAGGTACTTTTGAGAGTAACTCATTAATTAACTAAGTTACTGCTCCTCAATAGCTACAAGTTAATTTACTTTGTTACTCTTTATTAAGTTCAAGTTCAAATTTATTTCGAGCCCAAAATCACTGTTCACCGTGATTAAAGTAACTCATTAGAGTACTTTCAAGTTACCCACTTTAAAGCATGCTTTTCAAATCACTGCTGCTGGGAAAGAAACCCTCACTGCGTGCACTATCAACTCAAAAATCATTACAGATATGAAAACTTCCATTCCAGTTTATTTAAACAACTGAGACTGCCCAAATGTCACATTTTTCCATTTTGTCTTTACCAGCATCTGCATCAGCACCAGTAAGCTAACCAACAAGTCAACGACCTGCAAATTCAATGCCACAGATCATTTACAGCCATGTGAGATTTTCTTTAACTTCATGGATTTAAATAAAAAAGGTAACAAAAGTAACATTTTCAGAAGCAACAAATAACTGATTACTAAATTTAAAAAACAAATGAGTTAAGATACTTGTTACTGCAAAAAAGTAATCTGATTACTGTAACTCGTTACTTTGTAAATTGGTCCCAACATTGGATGCTATAGTGGGGCTGCAGTGTATAAACCTCAAAGGCACATTTGAGTGTTCAGTGGTGCAAAAGCATATAGGCCCTGGTTTACAGATATGTGGAAAAAACTGATAGTGTCAAATGAGTCATCCTTCAACATATTCTACACAAGTGGGTGGGTGCATATGTGGTGACCAGCAACACCCTGTTTACACTTGGTGTGAAAATGTGTCTTGGGCGACCCGATCAGAAGTGGACAGCAATAAATACAGGCATAAACAACCACAAAGACACATTGTGATCCAGCCACTCAAACCAGTTGCCAAGGTGGTCTGGGATGCATTTGCCCGCATATCATTTGTACTGTAAAGGCTAATGCGTCCTGATGCTTCACCATAAGAAAAAAAAAAACAAAAACACGTCATTGATGCAGGACGTGGCAGTGGTTGTGGTGATAAAATGGAGAGGAGCATTCATGCACGTGGTTGGAGTGCAAGTGAAACCATACACGTATATCAGCTCTTGAAACATTTTTTTCCAGGTAGCTCATGTGCAACTGATGTGATAGCTGTGACGGGAGACTGACGTAATAATTGTGAATGGCGCCCTTTGACCCTCTAGTGAAGTGACGCAGGCTGTAACAAAACTGAACACAAGTGGCTAAGGCACTTTGGAGACGCATGGTAGAGACAGGTGTGAGCGGCCATGTGTCCCGGCTGACCACTTGTGATCTGACGGCCCAAGACGCATTTTAAAATCAGGTCTAAACAGGGGCCAAGAGAACAGGACAGGCCTGGATGCTGCACCCCTACAGTGAGGGGGTCCACTGGCTCTGTTATCCTGTGGGGGGCATTTCGCTGGCATGGTTTGGGTCCACTTAGGAGAGGTCACTGCAAACCAATACAAAGTTATTCTAAGTGATCACCTTCATCCTCTCCTCCAGGTTGACAATAACCCCCTCCACAGGATACAAGGGCTCACTGAAGGATTTGATGGGGATGAAAATAATGTAAATCATTCGCAATGGCCTTCACAGTCACCAGATCTCAAGCAGGTTGTAGATCCATGGGAGATTTTGGGCCAACCCGTTAGACAGGATTTTCCATCACCATCATCAGAACACCAAATGAGGGAATATCTTTTGAGCGAATGGTGTTCATCCTTCCCGAGTTCAGAGACTTGGAGAATCTATGAAAAGGCTCACTGAAGCTGTTGTGGTGGCTTGTGGTGGCCCAAAACCTCACTCAGACACTGATTTTGAGCTGAATTCAGATTGCTTTTGAATCAATGTGGCTGAGGCCACATGGATCCATCACTGAGCAGATGGAAGTTTGACGGAGAGTCTGTCTGTCTGTCCATTTGCTTTAGGATTTCCGATGTCAGATCCTTTGTTATAGTGTCAGAATTTGGTCTGAACACACCAACATTAATGGCAACAGGAAAAAAACCTTCTGTTCTCCTGAACAAGGTGCAAATCTTTCAAGCACATCTCAGTTTCTCAAAAGCCACATCAGTATCAAGACTTCATAGGGCAGAACATTTTGTGACAAGTTTCTAATCAGTCATATATGGAATAATGAGTATCTGATCTTGATATAGGCCTACTTCTCTCACCCACCTCATTTGAAGTGTCATGTCTGTGATAATGAAATTTCAAATGTCTTATTAGAGAATGCAAAAGCATAATAAAGTAAATGACATTCCAATTATCATTTTGACACCATTATTGTATAATCACACGAAACATGTCTGTGCAGCTTCCAGTTTGCATTCTCATTTGAATAAAGATAGTCATGAAGGATGCAAAGCCTTATTCAAATGAAATGTCAGTGTTAGTATAGGAAATAGAAAATGCAAATGACATCTTTTACACAGATATTATCATTTTGTGATTGCTGGATTAATGTTGTTGGATGGGAGCTATGCAGTTTTCTTACCAAATCTTTGCAACAGCCACTCTGTCACGGTCCTGTCTGGTCATACTGCACACCTGTCCCACATCAGGCTCATCAGCCCCTCCTTACCTGCTCATGAGTCCTCTTCCAGCCAATCAGCTCCCTGCCTGTTCTCCTGCCCAGCCACCTGTTCCCTATTCCCTCATTAGTTCAGTTTATATTTAAAAGTCTAGCTTTCTGGTCAGTCTTTGCCAGTTTGCCTGTTTAGACGTCAGTTCCTAGTTCTTGTTCTTTGTTTTCTTCTCAGTTTATCTGCAAGTTCTGTTTTCTTGTACTTCAAATTCTAACCTCTAGTAAAGTTGCTGAACCGATCTGCTGGCTCGGTCTCTGTTTCTGCATTTAGTAAATAAATAAATAAATAAATAACCATATTCATTCATTCATGCATTCATTCATTCATTTTTGTTTGTATTTCTGCCATGACAAAACATCAACATCAGTTTATCACAGAAACACTGCAGTTTAACACTGTGGCACAAAACATCAGTTTATATTAACGGCAACAATCTTGTTCACTGCCCAGATGAGATCTTCAACATAGTTGGATAGAGAAGACCAATTTTGGTGTAAGGCCAATGGTAGCAGCTTTCTCCCTTCTAAGAAGGCCGCACACTTTTAAACCCATTCTTGAGGCTTTACAATAAATGTCAACTTTCTCCTGGAAATAATGGAACTTTACAATGACCAAGCATGTTGAATTGCCATTTGCAGAGTCTAGGTTTCTGTGAGCTCAGTCCAAAGCTGTGATATATTCAAGGCCTAGGAGTCCTGAAGCAAATTAGCAAGGGTCTGTGGCAAGTAGCAAGTAGCTTATTAATATCGGTTATTTGTTTACCTCCTTCTAAAGCAAGACGGGAATAATCCCATTTTTTCCCCCCTTCTGTTATTCCAACAAGCCCTGCCCTTGATGCTATCTCTAATCTTACAATTTAGGCAGGATTTGTCAGATTTGTGAGAAAAAAATAAGGCAATCAGCCTGTGTTGTTGGCATTATTATGAATATTATGAATAAACAACACTGATACGACAGCTGCAAAAATCCCTCACCCAAACCTAACGCTAACCTTTGTGTGAGATTCATAATAAGGTGTCTCATTGCCATCAAGTCATTACGGATTAGTGTTATGAATAACAAGGGATTATCGCTAGCCACAGGTCTCACGCCCAAACTCCCATTTATTTGTCTTAAAAGAACAGATTATGGGCATCCCATTCAATGTATATTCAATGGAGCCTTAAGGTGAGAACTAGGGAAGTAGGGAAGTACTTTGGTTCTTCCCTTTTCAAACTAAGACAGTTTGAAAAGGGAAGAACATATTTTTATTTAATATTGTTTTCGAAAATACAGTTTCTTGGATATGATCTACAAGGTAAAGAGCGGAATAAAATATTTCTAAATGTGATTTACTTATTTATTTATTTATTTATTTTACATGTAATAAATCGTATTGTATTGAGCTGTGATACTGCAGTTACTCTGACCTTGACAACATCATTTCAGACACATTCATCTGAAGGTAGAAAATAAGTGACCATGTGTTACTGGAGTGTGACAGTATAGTGATACACTGAATTACATATAGAAAGTTTCTCTAGTAGTCACCCTGCTTCATGGGTGTGCATCTTTTTATTTGGAACTGAGATACTGCAGCCACAGCAAGTACCACTTCCTGAACTCTCAATTCAATGTGTACGTGTGTGTGTGTGTGTGTGTGTGTGTGTGTGTGTGTGTGTGTGTGTGTGTGTGTGTGTGTGTGTGTGTGTGTGTGTGTG
>OMKZ01031832.1:17002-27067 GCA_900302535.1 Neoniphon sammara
ACCTATTAGCTGCATTGTTTCCTCTCTTCTCAGAAAAATAAAATATAGTGTGACAAAATTTTGCACCACACCCTCAAAGAAATTATCTCAAAAATTCCAAAGATGTTCTCTTGTGGGTGAAGAAAAAGAATGGGAAACGTCCAAAAATATTTTAAATTGTCTTAACATTACTTTTGAGACTTCAAGTGTTCCTTTTTAAAATCTGAATTCACCTTTTTAATGAGGAAAACACTCACACCACACTAGGTAACAATATGACATGACCCTTCAAACCCAACCCAGGTCACTTACATAGGACTGTGTGTGCACTTAAAGGGTTATCAGGAGGTGACATCTATATCAGGACTGGGGACTGCCATCAACTGAAAAACACAGATGTACGCAGTCGTTTGTTGTTGTTTTTAATAGCCAGAGATGAAGATGAGCTCTCCTAGGGCATAATCTCTTCCTCTCCCAGGGGAGTTATGTTCATGGACCACAGAACAACATTATTTTGGATTATTTTACATTATACTACTCCTGTGTCGTGTGTGTCTGTGCCTGTGTGTCTGTGTACAGTATGTGTGTGTATGTGCGAACCCACACTGTATCGGTGGGAAGCATCGTTGAGGTGTTTTGTGGTTAACCCATCAGAAGGAAAGTGCAATTTCCCGATGCTTCTCTCAGCTCCCACCAACATTAGACCAACCCACTGTCGCATGCGAGGCTGTCGGCTCACACACACACGCACTTTCAGACACACACAGAAAGTACACAGTATTCCCAACTCCCAAGTCTCACACTGTACTTATGAATAATAATCCACAACAACTGCTGTGACTGCAGCCATTTAAAGCAGCCACCTGAAGATGATAGCAGCACAACACAAAGCAGAGCTGAAGAAGACCCACAATCCTTTGTTAACACTGATAAAAACAATGCATGGTATGATGCACACAGCAGCGCAGAGCTTGGTCTATATTATACATGCAGTATAATAAGATGACATAACGTATGTAGCAGTAGAGAGTACATGCAAAAAATATAGTGTCAACCAAACTGGAACAAATGTTGTCTAGTGAAAGCATAGACTGAATAAAGTTTACACTCTTTGAACCATCATCATAGTACTTTCACTGTCTATCTTGCAGTCTTGGTGTTGTTGTCTTCTATTCTCACGCAGTTCAGCACATCTTCCAAAGGTTTAGGTGTGAGCTATAACTTCAACACCTATGGTGAAAGTTTATATCACAATCAAATGTTTAGGTTGCACTCCAGTTTCCTCCTCTGTTCATGCAACTGCTCACTCATGTGTGGAACGACAATGGCGTGTCACCAGTTCACACAAGAGGTGGGGAAAACCCACTGCAGTGTGGTTGAAGCAAATGATCTGAATTGAATCAACCTCAAACAGTCCTCTCTTCTACCCAACAACCCGCCCCTCCGCTCGAGCAGAACTGTACTTTCTCTCTCTGCCCACACATAATAAAGTTTTTTTTTTCTTTTCTTTTTTCACACAGCATTGTGTTAGCACCAGTAGATGACAGGATGGAAACATACAAACTGAAAGCCCCCAAAACTTCCACCTGGTTGCCTAAAGCCCACCATGTCACAGTCACAGTGCGGGGAAGTGGAACATTCCCACTATAAATAAAATAATCAAACTGAATATTTTATACATGACTCACCCATGATCTTTATGACGAGCTCAAGCTCGATTGACCTTGAGATTGAGGTTTTGCTTTTCATAGAAAGTTTTAGGTCAGACATTTTAGTTTGTGTTTTTAATTACATTTACAGTGCCTGGAATTATAGTGTTGTATCAAGTTCAGTTTTAAGATACAGACCATCAAAGATTTGACATAGCAACTGTTATGTACTTTGATTTTCTCTTTTAATCCAAATATTTAACCCTAAAAGGTGTACTTTCTTTTTCTGTTTTCTTTCTTTCTTTAAAATACTCGATAATACTTTACTAAATAATAACTGGAGGGGGCACTCAGATAGTGCAATATCCATGCCCTGCATGTTTGAAATGTTATAGGACCAATGATGCATGCAAAATGTTTTCTATCAGTTCAACCTCTAAAGGTCACTGACGGTAGAAGGTCATGTGACTAATGCAAAAATCATATATGACTTTATATGAGTGTTTAATAGTAACCATAAGCCTAAGTCTTGCCAATTCACTGATATGGCCATTGTAAATATTCCCTGTATTCTAGCATTGGACTGAAAGTTTGACCTCACTCAGTGACCTTGACCTTAGACCGATTCTTCTCAAAATCAGGTCTTCCTCTCCTAGCCCTTAACACTTCCACCGAGTTTTGTACAAATCGGGTAAAAACTGTCTGAGTTCTGCAGTACACACACTCACACACACACACACACACACACATACAGAGAGGAGACCGAAAACAATACACCGAAAGCAATACTGCGTGCACGGGTGTAATAATAATCACAATAATAAGGAATATATGGATCACTCTGAAGGAGATAAAACCTTGTAATTCCAAGCTCATTATTTGTTTCTGGAAAAAATGCTGCCTTCCTTTTCAAATGGGCTTAGTGGTTTGTTTATTGGAACTTGGCACATATAATGAGACTGAAGCATGTATAAAGAAACAGACA
This sequence comes from Neoniphon sammara, assembly GCA_900302535.1. NCBI lineage: Eukaryota > Metazoa > Chordata > Actinopteri > Holocentriformes > Holocentridae > Neoniphon > Neoniphon sammara. Next base: position 19,616 of record OMKZ01031832.1, read on the forward strand.
GAAATAAACATAATGCTTCAGAAGGCAGTGTTGCTACTGTTCTTATCAATTCATGATGCCTCAAAACAGCCCATTATTCCTCTCTTTTTTAATATTTATCCTCCGTATGGACTCGGCTATGTTAGCACGGTGAGTGTGTTGTGTACGTGGGTGCAGCGGTTGGTCCATGCAGATAGAACAAGATGAGGGGGACGATGAGTTGAGGGGCTTCTTGAGGTTGAGGTATAATATATTCCATTGTGACAGCTCATATCCATACATTCCCACTTATACCATAATTAGAATGACTCTTACTCATCACATTATCACCATTTTTATTAAGCAATGCCACTCACTGTTCCAATGATTACACAGCCACTGGTCAATTATATACATTTATTCTGATTATCAAATATCAAATAAACACCACATTATTGGCACATATACATTCAAAGGCAAAAAATATATATAATAGATATCAATATATTTTCTCAAAATGAGGTAAGGTGTATGCAGGAAATGTGAAAACATTCAAAATTTGTAATTCAATACCATATTTATGCAGATGGCTCACAACTTTACATCTCTGTCTCCTCTGGTCACCCTGGTCCGGTGCACAATGTGGCCCAGGGCATTGATGGCATAAATTAACAGATGTCCCACAACTTCAACAAAAATAAAACAATTATAAATTATAAATTATCAGTTATCAATTATTGTCTGTGCTTAGACTACAAGGAAAAATAATTCAGGCATGTCTTGATTCCCTGTTTCTCAGGGGCGCAGACCACACTAGAAACTTTGGTGTTATTGTTGATGCTGACCTAACTTTAACAGTCACACTATCAATGTCACCAGATTCTATCTTAAAAATATCACTAAGATCAATTCAAAATGAGTGCATGCTTTTCTTTTGAGTCTGTTAGACTACTGCAATGGCCTTTCGCCCATTCTCCCTGAGCAAAGCGAATGTGAGGTCTACATTCACTTTAAGTTTCTTGTTTATATGCACTTTCTTGCCACTTAAGCACATTGTGATGCTCTGACTATATGTGCGATGTTAAAGTTTCACTTGAATAGCCCAAAATTGGGTGAAACAAGACGCTATGGCCTTCTTGTTCGGAAGAATGATCTTAAATTTAAGTGGGTTTTGTGTGTGCTGTGTGTTTGTATGGAGGACGGTGTTGTTCTTGTGGTGGCGGTGGTCTAAGGTTTGCTCTGGCGGTGATAGTAGTTCTTTCCATCCAGGAAGGCCATGGTGATCTTTGTCCACAGCCTTTTGGGGTCAGCACAGATTCGCTTGCCCTGTATCGTTGTAAATCTGTGGACAGCAGAGACAGAAAATACATATTTAATACTGTATTTTATATTTTATATTTCAGTGTTTAACACATTGCAACACCTTTAAAGAGAAAAAAAAAAGCGAACAATAAGAATTATTATTATAGCTGCATTTCACTGTTGGTATCAGAAGACCCAACCTAAGCATACAAATCCATTTTTTGATGATGAAGAATTTCAAAGACTTACATCACTGCATGCAGTCCGCACATCGGTGGTTTCACTTCATAGTATCTTGTGAGCCGGTCTCGTTGGACTGTAGTGTTTGTCAAATTGAAACAGCATGTTTGCAATCCACCTATTGGAAGAGACACAAGAGTCCCTTATTATCATCATCACCATCATCTAACTTATTTATCATAATTTAATATATAATATACCACATATGTACAGTAAATGATCAAACAAAGCTCACATGCATAAAAACTACCGTACCTTGAGCTGAGATGGTGGACACCACAGTCGTTAGGAGGAGAAGTGAGAGAAAGGTGAGGCTTGTCATTGTGTCTCTGGTAAGAGTAGATGTGATGCGTCTCTCAACTCAAGTCCCTTTTTAAGCCCACCAACACAACAGACACACACGGTTCATTCAAGTCGCTCACAGCTCATGCATGCACCCACAGTTGTGCACACGGTTGGAAACTAGCATGCTCATTTCCTCCTACAAGATCTTACTAGTGCGGCCCTCTACCCTCCGCTCACCCGTGACTGTGGTCGAGGTGTCACTAAACTTTCCAATGAGGCAGTGGGCTTAAGCTCATAGAACACTGTCAAAATGCAACATATGCTATTATAATATTTACACTTCAGGTTATTTTTTGATTGTTATATGATGGGCTGCTATGAGCAGTTAACACTGATACATCTTGGTAGACCTCAGCATATGTAAGGATTTTATCATCATGACAAGTTGTGACTGAATGGCCACAATGGCCAGGTAACTGTGGTTTCACTCCTAACATACATATACAGAGTGAAACACTTCCTCTGCTTAATTTGTTTTATTTTCAGTGGCTCAGTACACATATATTAACATTACCCTAAAGGAAATAGCTTTATTCAGCATTCCTATAATCCCTTGGCAGCTTGTTTAAAGCTGTGTATTTTTTCTCACTGAGTGTTCAAATAGCCAACAAAATAGCCAAGGGCTATTTTTGTTTGAGAGTTTGTGAGTAAAAGAGTTGGTTTGGTTCTGGGGAGAGTTTCTTGACATTTTATTGACATCTGTGCTAGATATACGAGAAAAAAATGTCTACTTGTAAGATGTTAGACATGACTAAAACTTGAATACTTGAATAAAGTTGCATAATTGTAATTGTATGATGCCAGTGCACTAGGTTTTTGTCTAGCTTGGCCATTTCTACCACACTCTGGCCACGGTATCTATACTTAATGAAGAAAGTTATGGTCACTTTAGGTAAAAGAAAATGTTCAATATTATTTGTGTATAATTAATATTAGACTTAAATTGTAATGGTTTCTATTAGGATTTCTATTAGGTTTTTGCGGTGAGCATCTTTGTGTGCCATTGTTTCTGGCATACTCATCTCTGCAACCACACTGCGTGCACAAAGAGAAACTTCATTTCTGCTGCTTTTTCTACAACATCACACATATGCTGGACTGTTCCACTGATACCCCCGTGGTCTGCGGTTACCTGTTCTTTAGTGTGCAAGAAAGGAAAAAAAAAAAAGTGGCAAGAAAGAATACAGGGGAGGGGTTAAGAGGAAAAGATGAGATGGACGCTTCCTTTTGTTTAAAGTCTGAGTGGGAGGGTCACCGGATGCTTCTCCGTCCATGTCTAACTTCAAAGTAAATCCAGTCCAGCAGCGCTACAGTCTCTATGGCAAGTTTGACAAGTTTGTTTACTGTATAAATACTGTATTTATATGGGTACCTTTGTACAGAGCTACAGTTGCTCAGTAAGGGTTGGCTTCTGCTGTGAGCTAAAACAATGTTAGAGCCCGCTGACTAGCACTGGCCTTGAAACGATAGTTAGCATTAGCACTAGAATCAGTGACTCAGTGTTTCCGAGGCTAATAAAAAGTTACCAAACACACCAAAAGTTTAGCTGACCTTTCACCAGGCTTGTTCCCTGTATGACATCTCTGTATGACACTAAAATAGTGTTCATGCAACTCTGGATACAAGCATAGAGCACATACAGCCTCATCTTGAATTTTAATTTTCCAGGGTTACGATCCCAAACAAAAATGATCACCACTTTGTTGCATCAGGCAAGTCTGTGGCATGAGTTCAACATTTTCCAGCTAAAGCTCCAAGGTTGTCTGGTGTGACAATGAAGCCCAAAGCAACAAAGCCACAAGAGGCAGCTTTCTGTTTACTTTCCATTCATTCTTGTTGCCTTGTAGCTATGACCTATATGAACAATACAATGAGCCCACACACAGGTGCACACACATATGGACCCACTCACACACATATACATTCCAACTATTCACAAACTCAGAAGCATAACCCATTCTCCATCCTTTGCAGAAACCTAAAAAATAGATGATCTGTGACAAGCATTCATTGTGATTGGCTTTGGGTCAATCACTGCGTCTTACACCAAACACTGCACAAAACTATGGTCCACCCCTGTGACTGAGCTATTGTTTTTCATTTAAATCATGTATATACACACATATACAGACTCTTGCAGACATAAACACACACAGAGACACATGTACAGACAGACAAACATGCATGAGAGCAAACAATGTGATGGTAAAATTACTAGTAAACTTTTAAACTGATTCTGGGGCAAAATCAGATGATAGTTCTCCATTAACAAGCAATGAATACAAATGAAAGACGAGATCCAACAAGAGTTTAAGTTTCCACCGGCCACAATTTGTCTTTTTGAAGCTATCTTGCAGTCACTGATGGAGTTATTGTTCCTATGTTTAACTGACTCTACCCTCTCTCTCTTCTACGCCCGCCCATTATTGTAACTCAAGAATAAGCACTAATAGGTTCCTTAGAAGTGCTACAAATTGCTGAGGTCTGCCGTGCAATGAGTCAAATCAAATCTAATTTTATTTGTATAGCACATTTTATAAATACACAAAGAAATGCACAATTTGAAAGCTAGTACACACAATTCGACATATATACTGTACATATGCATAAAATTTGATTCCATTTAATTACAAGATATAATTACATAAAATCCAGGGAAAAACAGAATGATCTAAAAGTGACAAAGATATACATACATAAAACACAGACATAAAAACTGAATAAAACGGCTAATGTCAGGGAGTTTCTCAGGTAGCCTGGGTGCATAGTGACTAAGGCTGCTTTCCCAGCTCCTGTTTTAACAAGAAGGATGACTAGATGATGCGGGTATAAGGGGATGACTAGAAGACTGTTACCAGATGATCTGAGTGACCAGGACGGCTCACAGTTAATCAACTTGTCAGAAGTTGGTGCAAGGTCATTAAGGGCCTTAAAAAGTCCATTAAAAATTGTCCTTTAAAGGAATACTCCTATAATATCCCCTTTTGCTGACTTACTCAGACTGAGACAAGATGTTAGATACCATTTTCACCTCTGTATGTCCACTGGTTTGGTTCTGATGATTAGCATTTCATGTTAGCTTAGCATAAAGACTTTGAGTCTATGGGAGTCAGCTAGTCTAGCTCCGTCAAAGTGATAAAATAAACCTTACAGCAACTCTAAACCTGTCTTATTTACACAATGTATGATGCGCATTTGAAAAACACGTTTTGGAAATGCTAACCGTCAGAACCGAACCAGTGAATGTACAGAGGCGAAAATGGTACACATTGCCTCAGTCTGAGTAAGTTAGCAAAAGGGGATATTGTCCAAAATGTTCGAGTATTTCTTTAAATATGTTCTGCCAAGTCTCCCATTGTTCAATCATTAGGCACCAACCCTATGGTAACCCATGAAGTTAAGGGAATCAACAATGTAGTGAATCAGTACGGCATCTACCTGGATGTCCAATCTGATAAAACCTCACACCTATATGAAGTGGTGGCTAACTCTATACAAACTAATAAATGAAGCACAAAATATAAAGGAGAACTTCTGTCTTTCAATTATCGACTCCAATTCACAAATCATAAAGCGTATACTGTATTTCGCAACCATATCTTCATTTTACCCAAGCAGGTCACAGCGATCACGCTTCCTTCCTCATTCTGATTACTCGGTTCTGCTTTTCTATGAAGAGGAATTCTAATGTTTCATTCAAAGACACTAAGGCCAGTAAACTCATGTTTGTGCAATTTTTAGTTAATATCAGCTGACACTGCAGCGACACAATTGCAAAAGAACACAGTCATTGAAGAATCTGTATACAGTTATATTTTTAGATGGGTTGCAGTTATACTTTTTTTTCTGTATTCTTTCCAATATCATCTCAGTTGTGGACATCACAGTCATGGACAAATTTATAGATAGTACTATCATTACTATCATTTGTCTCACTGCTCAGTGCATTGTTCCACACATTGCACTTGCCATTGATCAGCCCACTATTAAACAAACTATTACATTATAATTAAGCACATCAATTGTAAATGCATAACCTAAAATCTGCCTCTCTGGAACAACTACAAATTAGCAGTGGCGTATTTCATAACAATGAATATATGTTTAATCTGTGATGATGTTTTATTACTCTATAGCGAACAGTATGCTAATAAAGTTTTTCAAAATGCTTGAAACCTTACCAAACCTTTCACCAATCAACCTCAACACAAATAATTTTCCAGACATAGAATTTTATCAAACATTGAAATATTTCAGACTGCTGAAAAGCTATGGAGGATTATTTAGAGCAAACAGAAGCCAGACTTGGCTCATTTGGAAGATTATTGCTTATATGGTTTTTGAGCCAAATCTTGCCTTCTGAGACTATGAATAAACTGCAGCATTGTTTTGCTGGCAACAAGGAGCTGAACTCCAGAGGCTCGCAGAATTTGAACCACCGTTATAGCAGATCACAGTCTTCCATTTTGGCAGCAACTGGCTTTTGGCAGGTTTTTAGGTGAGTGAAAAAATCCCCAAACCACTTCTTTGTGGTGAATGAAATTTAACATACCAAGGAATACATTTCTACATTAAAAAAAAAACAAGTAATTCGGACTTTTACTGTAAAGTTACCCAAATCCTGAAGGTCAGACAAGTTCAGACTTGTAACTTTAATGACGTGGAGCGGTCAGGGACAGCTGCCCATATTTGGGACAAGCTTGCTCGGAAAGTTGCGGTTTGCGGCGGAAGACTTTGGGTTCTCCTCCTTCCTTCTCCTTTTCCCGCTCCTGCACTGACCATGACAGTCGGCAGCAGAGAGAGTGGAGACAAAGGAAGGAAGATGACACATTAGGTAGAATGATCAGCACATGATATTCAGTTGAAGAAAATGACTGTACATGTCTGCTGAAATCACCAAGATTCATATTAAAATGCAACCACTGCCTTTTATACTGTTAGATGATGTTTATAGGTCATTAGTCATGTCAATAAAAAACACAACTGTAACCAGGATGTAACTATATTAAGCATAGGCTTCCATAAGGCTTATACTGTAATTTACTTTATTTTTACCAACAGTAGATGTTACTAAAGTTCCCATATTAATCATATACCCATAAGTAAGGAAGTAAAAAGTGAGTCTTCCATGGCTACACCTGTAGGCCTCAACCTTTCTATGTAAATTTAATAGTCAGCTCTGTCAATGGTATGATGAAATCGCTCAGAGGAAAAGGCTGACTAAACAGTTGCCCTTGGGTTTCCCAGCCTCCTCCCTCACACACACACACACACACACACACACACACACACACACACACACACACACACACGTCCATTGACAACGACCTAAGACAGAATGGATCCGGCTAACATGACCTGCTTCCTCTTTTTTTGAGTATATTAGCCAGGGCTCTGGTCAGGGCAGATCAGTCATCTGCATCTGGCCAACTCAAGCCCTCTGCCTGTGCCAAGAACCTCTGGATCATCTCAGACAGGAACCATGCAGCTGTGCATCAGAAGACTGGCATGCCTGGCTCTCTTCGCCAGCACCCTGGCACTGATGGTAACCGTATCTGGTAAGTCACTCTTTAGGGATTATGCACTGTGTCTCTCATATAACCTATA
>OMKZ01031839.1:4411-15699 GCA_900302535.1 Neoniphon sammara
GATTAGACTAAGGAAGCAATATGAAGACCCCTTCCCCGTGTCATTGTTTTTGACATTTTAGTAAATGATTACTTGGAAAAATACAATGAAAATTTGAAAAAATCATTAGCAGCCTCGGAGTGGGAACCCTTCTACTTCTCACTTTTGTCTCCACCAGTGCCTCAGGACAGGCTGTGATTTCCTGTTTCAACAATGCAGAACTGATAAACTGGTCTGGACCGCTGAGTGATAACGACCTGTGTGTGTGTGTGTGTGAGGGAGAGAGAGAGAGAGACCTCAGAGAGCAATCAGCCCCTGGTCTGACTCAGTCCCAGCAGAGTTTCTCTTCCTGAGGGATCACACGTGGCCAGATAAACACACACTGACAGCATCTCTGGAGACTTATATAATCTTACGTTGTTGCTTTTTTCTTTTCTTTTTTTTTCCTGAAGACCACAGCCATTTTCAACATTATGCAGCAGGATGAGATCAGCAAGAGGCTGTGTTGAAGAAATCAGAGCAGTCATCAGACACCAAAGCTTCTCCTCTTAATGGACAAAACAAAGGGCTACGTCATCAGCTCGAAAAGCAACAGACATTTATGGCTTCCCTCCATACAGTAAGAACACACACTGACATCACGCGTCCACACTGTCATGTGTGTCACAGCTTTCTGCACGTGTGAGCCCGCTTGTGTCTAATTCCCCTTGAAGTGTGGATCTAATATTCGATCACAGAGAGCAAAGCACTTAGAACAGGCTGCAACACGAGCATGACATCACCGCCACAGCCCGCCATCTGCCCAGACGCACTGCATATGTCAGGCAGATGATAATGAACACGGGGGTCGCCGAATATGAGACCCGCTAATGGAGGAAACTTGCATAACGGCGTTGTTTTCTGGGGCAAAAGTGAAATGAGGGCTTGCTGCGCTGTAATGGGAGGTTATTTGTTCAGGGCAGAAAGCGCTGAGAGTATTTAGACCAAAAAATTTGCCTAACCCTGAAAGCCTGAAATCTCTGATCCTCACTGAGGAGGTCTCGTCTGGGGCTCCCTAATCAGATCAGCCAGAGGCTTAATGACTCCAGGCCCAGTGCTGAATAACGCTGAGATGAGGCACAGCATGGCCACACACACACACACACACACACACACACACACACACAGACGGAGCAGAATCCACCTGCCTCTCTTCTCTCTGGCCATGTACAGCCTGATGATGAGATGCAAAGCTGCTTTTGGGCTCTCTGGGTCAGCAGGTAATCAGGAGATGGGGTGATGCTGAGGTCTGGGCCATAGAAGGACACGCTCTCTCACACACACACACACACACACACACACACACTCATGTATCCAAAGAGAGGTGGCGAGGGTATGCGCTGTTGATGCTGCGAAATTGCATCCATTTCACTTAGTGAAGGGCAAACCCATCGAATTCAGTTGAGTCACTGCACCGCAGAGTGTGGAAGGGACATTTTCATGGAATCAGACTGATTTCCTGCCTGCAGACTTTTATGTAAATGTTAAAAACTCACAGTGATGGCCTGGCTAGAGCGTTTCAGATACTCAAGTCCCTGAGAAAGTAATCACTCAAGCGATCCCTACTGGTTTTGCCAAAAATTCACCAGGCAAACAACTGGACACAGAGTCTGAGGCCAGTTCCACCCTGCTGGCCCTCATGAGTCCCTTTCTTTGTTCAAAAAAAAACTTCCAAACCTACAGAATTCTGGGAATGTTCTGCATTTTTCTCCCCGGACATCCCACTTGTTTTGGCTTATAATACAAACACTCCAGTTGATGTCAGGAGCTGCGTATCCTGCCATTTCAGTCAGCTTCCACAACTCAGCGTTTCTGAGACGTACATGTATGTACAGCCCTGAGAGGAGAGGAGAGGAGAGGAGGGATGAAACCCAGCCAGGAAGGAGAGGAGAGGGAAAATTCACTCTGTCAGACTGAAGGGCTATTCTGGGAACATCACTGACAAGATCAGAATAATTGGCAGGGGAGGAGAGCAGAGATGAAGGGCAAGCAGCTCGGGACTCAATGAATAGGAGGTCTAGTGCAGATACAGAGAGAGAGAAAGAGAGAGAGACTTGGTTCTGAGGTGAAACTTGCAGCTTTTTGCTTTATCCATATTCATGCACAATACCTACAATCCTGTCTCTTCAAAAGTGTGCGCAGTCATGCATTAAATATATTTCGCAATGGATGCAGCCTCCTCATTTCAGTGACTTAAAAGCTGCATTTTCTGCATTAACCCCTTCACCCCTAAATCCAAGCTAATTGCATCTCCACGACAGTGTCAGCGAACATGCTGAAGGTGTGTGTGTGTTTATTGTTACATCGCATCATCACTCCTCGCAAAACTCAGCAGCAGAGATGATGTCACCATATCACGGCGATTTTCTTGAAGCAAGGCTAATATGCACTCACCTTGCTCCAGGTCCCGCTGATCGTACCATGGCTCCTCTTCCTCCGTCACGAACTCCTCCATCCTGCCTGCACGCAGCATCGATGCTCGGTCTGATGCTGGACTTTTTCACCCGGCGACGTGATCTGCTAATTCTTCTCTGACGGCCTGCCCGGAAGCGACAAAAAATATCAACGGCGCAGCCTCTTAAAGTGTAACCCTTTCAGCGGCGAAGGGAGACAAATTGCCTCTGAGACGAGATCCGGCACCTGCTCCCTGAGATTCTCAGATTCCTCCGAGACGAGAGAAAACTCACTCAGCTGCTCGAACCTGCAGAAGTACTACCATCTAGGGAGAAATATAGGCATCTTTTGAATAACAGCGGTGGATGAATGCCAAAACGTTTCTGCTCTCCTTCTCTCACCATTTAATGTGCGACGAGGCCCCTGCAAACGCCGACTGCCCCACCACCCCCTCTTGCAGCTCGGTGGCGAAGTATTGCTGCATTCAGGTGCTATCGGAAATATTGAAATTTTGATTTGAGCGTGCGTTTATGGATGAATCAGCATAGACTGGTTGGCGTCGATTTGTATGATCTCTGTTTGCCGAGACGTGACGTTTATTTGTTATCTTGGGGGGGAAATTAAATGTGTCACTACCTTAAGTTAAAAGGGATGTCAGCAACTTTAAAAAAAAAAGTTTAGGTATTTAAAAAAAGCCCGCTTTGCGTCTCCCCTTTTCAATCTGCCATAAAAAAATACTTTCTGTCTCAGGGACCATTTTATTATTTCCGACTAAAAACACTTAAATGCACATCAGGTCGTACTCACGACATCCGTGTTCCGGCGTTTACGAGGAGGCTCGAAAGTAGCACCGTTAAAGGTGACGTCAATGTATTCTCCACAGGCGTGCTGTAGGTTACGTAGCGTCCAGCTGTTCATGGCCACGCCCCCTCAACAGCGGACTCGGCGCCGACGTCTCCTTCCCTTCCCATCATCCCAACCAGTCCCTCAGCACCAGTGGGATGAATTTAATAGTCCCATTCAAAAGACCGTAGAGGCCATTAATATATCAACAATAAGAGATGTCACACTGTGGCGAGTCTGTGCATAGACTTTATTGTAAACAATTAGGAGCAAATAGTACTGCTATTTTCAATCTCTGTACAGCAATGGGTTTGTGTCAGTACTCTTTGGACTTAATTATGACCCAGTAGAGACAAAAAGGCATAGCCTCTCAGTCTGTTCCTCACAGAGAATCGTAACAGAGGAACACAACTGCTGGACATTTCCCTCATTTGAGACCATATTAGTAAAGCATTTATCATATTTATATATTTTTTAAAAAATCATCCTGCTTCACACATTCTCTCATCCCAGACTTTTTGCTAAGGCTACGAGAAATGTTATCAAAACAACATAAAAAAGATTAAAGGACATTGAAATAAATCAGACAAACAGGATAGTCAGTTTTACATCATGTCTGTGCTACCTTCACTTGGCTCTCTGTTCCACAGTCCAGCAGCCTAAAACAATGTAGCAGCAACAACAGGATCTAAAACAATCCTTGTTGTATGTCTTGGCCGCACCAAACACAGAGCTGTCTTGTTTACATCCAGCAGGGCTCATTCTGCTCAGCACTCAGGTTGTATATATTAGATATGTTTTATTGCGACATTATTAAGATGCACTAGTGTGGCAGCAATGAGGCTGGAAACAGTGGGAGTCTAGCAGCGAATCGACTCGGTCAGCGGAAGCTCTGTGGTAAAGCCTTGTACGGTGAGACCACAGGAGGAAAAGAGAAGCAGAGGCACTGACAAAGAGGGAAGTCTCTGGCCCTTAAAATGGCTACGATTCCATTCCCATCATTCCCTTTTCTCAGCGGTATGAGAGCTGTGCAGTCCTTTAAGGTGCTTCCAGTCTACCTCACTCTCACAGCGCTTAACTCTGCTGAAGAACTTCTTGACCAGAGCCTTGGCCTCTGCCTTGACTGTGGACAGAAAAACAAAAGTGTTACAATGCAGCCCATCACACACAACAACACACAAGCTGCGAAATTTTACATTATCTCCGTCTTACCTTGACCTCTTCCCTGACTCCTCCCCTCTGCAAGAAGGTGAGACAAGTAGCGAGCAAATGACTTGAACAGTTCCTGCAGACCAAACAAAAAAAGGGGAACAATTCAAAACTAGACATACTGCATAGCAAAACATTAACAACTTCCCTTAACCTCTAATATCCTTCCTGTCCTGCCAGTGGGAGAATCATTACAAAGACATGCTGCACAAACAGGCCATGCTAAATTATAAGGAAGTTTATTTCAAATGGTGCACATCTTTATAACTTTAAATTTATTAAGGGAAAATTTAAGAGGAAATTAGAATGCAATAGTTCATCACTGATAAAGAGAAACATGTCCCATCCACTTCCTCACCCCATCAATCACATAAGGGACAATAGCATCATAAGTTTGAGCAAACATTAAAACAACTTGTTCACTGTGGTCCGTGACTCTCTTCTCACCTTGGTGGCAAACTTCCCCTGAGCGTAAAACGGATCCAGGCAGCGCACCACGATATCAGCCACCTCCTTCAAGCTCACAGGTTTGGGTGGCTCATTAACAGAGTGCAGTGCTCTCTCCTGTACTTCGGGGTTGAAGGTCACCCTCTTCCTGCTCCCATCATCCTCAGAGCCGCGGCTGCGCTTGGCCGGCGGGGAGGACTCCTTGTCAGCTTTCATATCATCTGTCAACTGCAAACACTTATTTACGTCAGTCACTGGGCAGGAAATACAGTTAAAAGAAGCAGTTCGCCCAAAATACAAATGAAGATATTTTCCCGCTTATACCTAGAGCGACCTATCCATCCACATAGTGTCTATATGATTTAGTGAGGCTTCTGGTCTGCTGGCAAATTCAGGGCAGACCAATACAGTATACCCTTGTAGTTTTGGCAGGAAATAGTTCTCCCTGAGGGCTTTGGATAATTTTATAAAGAGCTGTTGCTGCTGAGTTTTTCGCATGTAAATTATTGACGGTTTGAGTTGCACAGACGAACAACCATCCAGTCCCATCATATCGGGGTACCGAGAGACAAGGAAGATTGTGGCAGACTGGAAACCTCACCAAATCACACAGAAACTATCTGGATGGATAAGCTGCACTAGGGATAAGTGGTGGAATATCTTTTCTTTGTATTTTGGGTGCACTGTTCCTTTAATATTTACAGACAAGAAACACCTACCCTTTCTAATGGAGGTGGTTTAGCTTCTTCCTCAAGTATAATTTTTCTGTGTGAGGGGCAGAAAGGCCATTAGAGAAGAAAAGAAAAAATTTTGGATAAAAAATGTTTTCATAAGATCATAACAGAGCATCTTACTCTGTGGTGGACTTTATATCCTGTTTAGATTTCCCTTGAGTGAGCTCCATCTTCACATTCTCAGTTTTATGGGTTGTGTCCTCTTCATCACCACCAATATCATCATCATCAAGTATAACTATCACTTCTGTTTTGTTTTTTGCTTGGGTCGTGTCCTCAGTAACTGATTCTATAGGACTAGTCTCTATAGAAGGTGCGTCGATAGCTTCTTCCACAGGGGTAGGTGAGGTTTCCTGCTGGGTGACATTTGTTTGGGCGATCGTCACAGTGGTCTGAGAGGAGGCGGTATCGAGTCCCTTCTGTATCTCCGACTCCTGGCTCTTCCCTGTCTTCTGCGTCTTCCCAAAGTACAGGGAAATGTTGCGGGAGTTCTTAGCGGCTTCCGCCAGCTTCTGCTGCTTCTTGCTCAGCGCTCTGCCTCCCTTGGTCGGGCTGTTCAGGGAGGCGGCGACGGCGTTTGCTCTGGCTCTGATGGATGACGTCACGGCTGAAGATGTATCTGTGTTTGTCTCTTTTCTCCTGTCCTTTTTGTCCTCGCTGGCCGGCTCTCGAGAGCCTCCCAAACTGTCAGAGTAGAACCCGCCGCTCTCCGTCCCTTTCCTAGACGCAGTCTCGCCGTTAGAGGACTGCAGCAGCTCCCTGGCGGTCTGGAAGGGGTTGGATGAGCCCCGCAGGCCAGCCCCTATTCGCTTACGCTTCATCTGGTGCAGAAAAGGAGAAAAAACGAATTGTCTCCACTACAGTAGACAGCCCAAGAGCGCCAAGAATTCATGAGATATTAATTACTGCTCACAGTTTATGTTCGATTAGATTAAACTTTAATGATCCCTTTGAGGGCAAATAGGTAAATCTTACTGGCATAAGAGAAAACTCTCAGAGGAGTATAATGTATTTTAAGGTCAGTGAGGATTTCGTACAGCAGGCAGGCCCAAGAGCCCCATGTCATCAGTTGTAGGGTCTTACTGAGTAGATCTGGGATGCAGGCGTGAACCCGTGCAGCTCTTCGTCGAGGCAGGAAGAAGAAGACGCCGCTTCTGCTGTGGATTTTGACTCCATCTCTCTGGTCTTGCTTGAGCTCCCGCCGGTCCCATCTCCTTCTCCTCCTCCTCTTTCTCCTCCCCCGTCTCCTTCTCCTTTTGAAGCAGGTGTTCCTTTCTTCATTTCTGATACCTTCACAACAAGGGAAGAGTTAGGCTATTGGCTTGACCACACATCTTCCTGTTCTTACCACATAAGACAATGTAAATGGTACTGTGGACAGCAGAGAAGACAGTAGTTACTTTCTTCAGGACAGTGGCTTTGTACAAGTTGGCGGACTTGCTGCTCTTGAAGACCTCATGTTCCATGTCAACTGCCAGGGAGAGGGTGTCACAGCTGACAGGGTGATGGAGAGGGATGAAGGACAACATACAGAGAGTGTGGAGGAAGGCAGTTATGTACCGAACGATCAACACTGTAAAAACAACCTGTGTTTGAGGTGTGAGTGTTTGTATTATTACCTGAATGCGCCTTCTGCCCCCTGGTGGTCACTTAGTGCCTCCTGCAGGAGGGACAGACAGTGTTCCCGGGCCTGAAATAAAATGACATTTTTATTTATAATTCAATCATCAGTGCTAAATTAATCTTTCCTAAAAATAAAAAACAAGTGCTAAATGTTAGGGAAAAACTGTCAAGGCTGCATTTATTAATAACAGAGGAATTATATTTATTCAAATCCTTTGGGAACACAGGTCATTAGGAAGAGTGACATGTTTAGAATGATAAAAATGAGAGAAATTCCACTCCATATATAATATATATAATATGTGAAATATAAAATGTGCATTCACCTGAATTCAGAAATGTCATATACTTGTATTAAAATGTTTTAACTGTGCGTATCAAGAAAATTCCACTAATTAAGCACCATCAATAGAAATGATCTCATACTCTCTTTATTATTGTTCTTTTTCAGCTCATCCTGCTCACTTGAACGACATAGTGCTTCAAATGTTCTACTGCACAAAATGTTCTCAGTTGTCATACACTGGTGAGCCACACAGTGGCAGTAAAATGTCTTATTAGTCTGATTCTACTCTTCATAGTGGTATGATAACCAATTTGGAATCATTATCTTTTTACTTGCACAGTTTAAATGACAGGCCATGCTGCATCCTTTAACATCCCATGATGCACAAGTCACTGAATTCCTATCAACGTGTTAATTGATAACATGAGAATGAGGAATGTGTTTGCACTATGCAAGAGCTATGTGTACCTTTACAGTGAGCCTGGGGATCCTCTGGCTGCTGGCCTCTCTGAGTGGACAGTCAGCATCTGCACAACACAGGACCGGTTACATGAGAAAGAACCTGAATTTATAGATGAACTAATAATCTATAGTAACTTTTGCCCCTTTTAGTAAAATTTCTAACCAGTTTAATTCCAAAACATTAGTCCTACCTGGGGGAACAAAGGCTTCCTTGTGATGATCACTGCCCTGAAGAGAAAGAAATGACACAATTGATATTCATCTATACACTGAAACAACACAATCTGCACTCCACAGTGCACTTGTGAATTCAGTTTACCATGAAAGTAGTCTTTGTGTTAACAGGGCTGTTAAACAGAAGAAGCACTCGGGGGTGTTTTGCTCCACCTTTCCCATTGTCCAGCATCTACTCTCACCTTCTGAGGTGTGTTTCACAGTTCACCACCGCCACCCGCCCCAAACCAACACTTTTAACATGGTAGATCAATTCAACACGAGTTACTTATAGAGATTTAAATAAGTTGCAGTGTTGGATTTGAGAGACGCTGGCATTGTTTCCATCACATTTTCTAGAGGGACTTAGTTATTTGTTGTCTGTGCCACTTTATCTACCTTCAATCAGAACATTGTTAAGTTTTCGGTATTGGTATTGTTCCTGTTATGCAAACATTTTGAGCAAGCTCCTCTTGGCCATGCTGGGTACTATTTATCACCAAGTTTTCCTACAGCATTGTGCCAGTTCCACTGCACATATGGGACTGATTTACCACAAGCTTCACTTACAGGGGCCCCAAACACCCCTGCCTTCCTGTCTGCCCACAGCTGGCTAACAGATGTAGAGACAGAACACAAACAGTATAATGGAGTTGTTTTTCCTCTGAGATTAATGTATTTCAAGGGCTTACACGTTTCTGAACATAAGTATTGAACAGAAGAGTTGTTGTTGTGCGTGTCGATGAGAATGATTCACCTTCCGAAGGCCCATCTGCTTCTTGAAGAGGTCACTGAAGTCCTTCTTTCTCTGGGCAGCCTCATCCTCAGAGCTGACACCTTCGCCTTCATCGTACCTTAAGGTGTGACGACGGTGTTAAT
This sequence comes from Neoniphon sammara, assembly GCA_900302535.1. NCBI lineage: Eukaryota > Metazoa > Chordata > Actinopteri > Holocentriformes > Holocentridae > Neoniphon > Neoniphon sammara. The sequence continues at coordinate 13,520 of OMKZ01031839.1, forward strand.
CCGCAGACTGTTATCATGACTTCACGCTACAATGGCTGCTCTGGGCAATGAATCAACAATACTGCAATGACAAAATCCCAATGGGACGAATCAAATCATGCCTACCTCTCGAATCCGTAGCCCTTTCTTCCTCCTGCATAGAGGTTAGGGTCGAAGCCAAACGGGCCCCTGGGCTCTTTGCTCTGAGCTGCTGCGATCTTGGTGCTAAGCGAAGCCGCCCTCTCCAGCTGAGCCCGTACAACTTTGGGGTTACGGCAGAAGTCACACGCACCCGCACAGTTGGGCGTCTTGTCCCCAAAGAATTTAGAGATGGTGGCATGGCGGCAGCTGATGGGAAGGTGGAAAACAGAGCTTAATAAAAAGTACAAACACATAAGTATAGGCAAGTCATGGTTTGCAGAGTATATGAGCAAAATACATGCACAGAGGCTCAGTGCACTGTGGAGCTTTGTTCAGAGCCAATTCGACCTGCAGGGAAAGTAGGTTACATTTTAAAGTGTGTATTTAAAAGAAAATATCAAGCCTGGTGTTCTGCGGGCCCATGGCAAACATCTCACCATCATACACAGGGTGTTCTTTGGATACACCATGTGGTGCATCACTGATCGATACGCTATTGTGTAACCATCCCCCATTACCATGATCAATGCTACTCTGTTATCAAATAAGTCAAACAAGGTACCCTTGTCGCATGAAATCAAAAAGCTAACTCTGAAAATCACACCTCTGAACCGAACAGACACAGAAGTGTGAGGATGTCAGACACATAAAAAGAGATAAGGTGTATATATAACTTCCTTCCAACTTCGTTCTCTCCTCAGACTAGTTCCTCGGGAGTATTAGAACTTCTCCGCAAATAATATGAAAGATTAGGAATAAACAGCTCCTGGGTAAGAAATAAATATATAAATATAATACCATGGTTTTTGTTATGTGAGGCGACGAGGCCTTCTCTGGCTGTTTCCTTGGGGTAATTTACAGAAAGTCACTAACCTGGAACTGTGGAAATTTTACAGACATCAAGAGCATATCAAACCAAATCCAATCTGGACCTGTTATGTGACTGTTCAGCTTTGTTTCTGTTTTTTGTGGACATACACGTTCTGTGTATATCTAATGGTTTATATCACCATTTTCCTGTTCTACAAGTTCCTGATCAAATCCCTGCTTGTGATTGTTGTGATTCCTCTCATAAAAAAGGCCCAGCTCCTGTATCAGATCCAATATTATGTAACAGCCTATATTCACACGGGCACACACATACACACACACACACACACACACACACACACACACACACACACACACACACAATGTCTGTCTCTTTGGGGAGTAGCCTATTAGACAAGCCACTTCAACAACACACCAATACTAACTACCTCGCTGGAAATGGAAATCCAGTCTCCACAGCCGTGAAAAGAGAGGGGTGCAGTTTAAAGGAGGAGGGGAAAGGCAGAGAGAGGCACACACACACACACACACACACACACACAGACACTCTGGAGCAGTCACTCCCATGCAGGATTGTAAAAGAGAAAACAGCCTTGGTGGCAGACAAACTAACCTAGGGCTTGACAGTCAAATGGCACAAATCCACAGCAGGGGTCCTGTCTGAGCACAGATACATGCAACTGTCTTTCCCTAGCTGCAAAAAAAAAAAAAAAAAAAAAAAAAAGAGGACAACAAGCCTGAAGAGCTCCAAGAGCAGAACAGATGAGAAGACGGAGAGGAAGGAAAGAGTAAGAGGGATGTGAGGCGGGACAGCTGGAAAGATTCACTTCATGTTGTGACTTGAGTCTCCAGTCCAGGTACGGACAGTGTGGACAGTGGAACAGAAGACAGAGGAACAGCGAATGGGCTTTATAGCGTCTAATCCACACGCTAAGCCCCATCAGTACCTGAGGAATTATCCCTGCTAACCCTAAACTTGAGCTGAGGCAGAGTCAGAGGACAACCTCCTCTGGATGACGTACTGCAGGCTCAGTCAACAGATAAATATGAACACAAACACACACACAGACGCTCTCTGAGAACTGAGAAGACAACTCTCCAGCTTGCTCACACCCTCAGGTAAGAAATTCCATGTTTATCATATCTCCTCTTCACTAACTTACCTGAGATTTCTGGAAGCACTGTTGTACTTTTTTTTTTTTAAAACATATACATATATATATATATCG
>OMKZ01031908.1:5901-16918 GCA_900302535.1 Neoniphon sammara
GATGGATGGATGGGTGGATGATTGGATGTATAAATGATGCATCAATGAATGGTGGATGTATGGATGGGTGGATGTATGTATGGATGAATGGATGGATGAGTAGATGGATGGATGGGTGAGCGGATGGGTGAGTGGTGGATAGATGGATGGATGGATAGATGTTGGATGGATGGATGGGTGGATGACTGGGTATGATGGAAGGATGGATGAACAGTGGATGGATGGATGGATGAAGGGTGGATGGATGGATGGATGGATAGATGTTGGATGGATGGATGGGTGGATGACTGGGTAGATGGATGGATGGATGACTGCTGGATGGATGGGTAGATGACAGTAGATGATGGAAGGATGGATGAACAGTGGATGGATGGGTGGATGAAGGGTGGATGGATGGATGGATGGATAGATGTTGGATGGATGGGTGGATGACTGGGTAGATGGATGGATGGATGACTGCTGGATGGATGGGTAGATGACAGTAGATGATGGAAGGATGGATGAACAGTGGATGGATGGATGGATGAAGGGTGGATGGATGGATGGATGGATGGATCGATAGATGTTGGATGGATGGTGGATGGATGGGTGGATGGCTGGGTAGATGGATGGATGGGTGACCGCTGGATGGATGGGTGGATGGACGGTAGATGGATGTATGGATGATGGATGGATAGATGGATAGTGAATGGATGAATGGTGGATGGATGGGTAGAAGGATGGACACTGGATAACCACATTACCTGTATGGTTTGCATCAAAAAAGCCAATCTCCTGCCTCATCAGAGATCTGAAAAGGAGATTCCTGAGCCGAAGGTTTAATCTGGCAAATGTCAGGGTGAAGACTCCTCCACGCACACCCATCGCAAGTGAACTGAGGACAGAGTAAAACATATTTTTTAATAAAACATTAAATTGATAATGTGACTTGTGATGAACATGATCAAGTGATGATGATAAATCTATCGATAAAACACAAGTTATTCAACCTATAGCCAGTTCATGAAAGCTGTTCCAATCACTCAGTGTCTGGCAGCTCTGTCCTGCCACCTAGGAAGTGATGCACTTCACACTTCCAGTTTGCTTGGAATAAAGAACCAGGGTGTTAGCGTTAGTAGTGATAGCCACCATGGATGAACAGACAAAGAGGGCCACCTACAGAAACTCAAACTTCATCAACAAAAAATCCAGAGAAAAAGACGTCACAGTCTCACCCATACTGTTTGATTGACATCCCTGTAATAACCTGTAACTGTGGCGGGCTACTCCTTGGGCTACTTAGTGTATTAGTACTCTGAAAACGCAGGAAACAGGTGAACTGTCTCATGTCCCCAAGTTTTGTCCAAATCTGATAAGTGATGTCTAATGTGACTGACAGAAAACAAACCAACAAACAGACAAACCAATGAACAGAGACAAATTCAACCTTTCCATTTCAGGATTAGGGAACAAAAAGTGCAAACACTCACCTGGCTAAGGCCAGTGCTGACAGTATGACCAGAGGCTTGGTGAAATACTCCATGCTCTGGTGGACCACAATGCCATCTATGGCCTTTCCAGTGTAGTAAGGTATAAAGGCTTCACCTGTGGAGAATGACAGTAGGCGTGCCCAAATATTTTTGGTATGGAGAAAGGGCCAAAACCTAACAAAAGCATAATGCCATGGGCTTAATCCAATTCTACTGGAATGAATTGTTCAGAACTGTACTGAGATGATTTTTTGTAAAATAAGTTTGAAACTGAACCAAATGAGATGGAGTGCAACTTGTTTTACACTCGTTGGAATCCTATTGAGGGTGAAGCATTTGTAGAGGCATTTTCTTGCACGCTTGAGTTAATGTACAACAACTTAAAAAGTATTGCACCCACAACTGCAATAACTGCTCTGTTTAAATATCTTTATACCACTCTCTTATTTTATTTTGTCTTTTACTGTCTGGGGTTGAAGTTATAAGGAAATTACAGTACATTACTAATTAAATAAGATCTGAGCGGTTTATCCCTGAGTTTTGGTTCTTTATAATCTTTACTGATCTAGAATCAAAGTTTATTCTACTGTTGCATTCATACTGATAAGAGCAGCAGCTAATCTACATGTTTTATTGTTTCAAAACACAGGCATCAAAGAGAGTGAGACTCATCACCTATTGCACGTCTCTTGCAACATGTGCAATAAACAATGCTAAATAATGCAATCTACTGAAATTACATGGCCATGACAAGGACACTCACACAGGGCGGAGATGAGGAGAAAGAGGAAGGCTACAAACAGCAGCCCAGCATCATTCCTGCAGTAAGACAGCAGACGTCCCAGTGTGGCTCCAGAGTTGGTCCCTTTCTCCCGGCCTCCACTGCTGCTCGACGTCGTCTTCTTCCCCTGATACCCAACCTCCCATTCCTCCTTCTCAGCTGTCTCCACCAGCCTCTCCATGTCCCCAGATCCTCCTTCTCCTCCTACAGTGCTGCTGCTGTTGGTCACCAAGTTGGGCTCCTTCCCTAAGAGCCTCCAGAGCAGCACAACGCCCAGGGAGGAGGCACAGGTCCAGGTGAAGAGGCTCAGGAACCAGGGTTGGTGGACCAGTGAATCGTTCTCGGTCAGCATCAGCAGCTTGGCCAGGGCGTAGGTGATGATGGCCAGGCAGATGAGGAGGATGAGGGTGGCGAGTTCAGAGACCCTCCGTGGGCTGTCCTCGCTGTTCCACAGCACACCTATGGAGGCTCCCAGCAGGAGGCACGCTCGCACCAATACAGTCCCCCAAAGGTCCAAGACTGACAGGAGGATGTTAAAGTGCATGGCTTCCTCTCTAAACACGGCAAAGTCTGATCCATGTGCATACAGGACAGTGCTGACAGCAACATCCACCAGGATGTATAGCAACGTGCAGCTTACAGCTACTTTAATGCCCATTATCAAGCTAGAGGTACTTAGCAGTTAGGAAAGTTATTACCAGTGGCAAGCTGGCCAAACTTTAAGAATAAAGGAAATCTCTATTGATATAAATATAAATATATATATATTTTAATAAAGTACAGAAATTAATAAATAGCGTGTTTATAGGGGAATCTGTTGTAGGTTTAAATACACTGGCTGTGTTTTGCAAAATTTAACTTTTAGCTCATGCTAACAGTCACTTTGCCATTAATAACCTAAAGACCCAATAGTCTTCTATCAGGAGGTACTAAGCACCACAATGTAAACGTTTCTATTGCTATTGCACACCAAGGTTCACTCTTTAAGGATTCCACTGAGATTTTAACAGGATTCAGTTTCCTCTCTACATCCCCATGTAGCTTTCTTACATTGTTTTCCAATGTGAGACAACTATGACAAATATGCTTCTACTGTGGAGGCATAAGCTTCGTATTTCCGGTTTTAAGTTAATCTGTATATCTTGACACAGCAACGGTGACTATGATGTAGTGACAGTGGCCTATAGCTTTAGAATAAACACATTTTAACAGTTACTCTGATAAATAAATGAATGACCATACTGTCTGTGTCACTGCGGTTCCATTACATATTACCGTGGACAGGTGAGCGATATGCTTTGCGTCTAGGTTGCTTCCATACTGTATCCCTCGTCCAGGTATCCACAGGCACGTTATTCAATCCCTTACTGTAGCCTGCCTGTACATGTGGTAGAATAAAAGCTAAATACTTGATCACTAAACCGCATTCACGTCTCAAACGGAGTCCAGTAGGCTCGATTGTAATGAATTGAGCTCACAGCAGCAGAGGTTAAAGTAAACGACAACAAAGATCGTGTATTCTACAGATAGAAATGACTCGACGCTTCGCAGTTGCGTTAGAAATCATCTACATGCTGGTAACTACAACCGGTGCCATCGTGAAGTTGCACGCATAGGAGAATTTTCTCTGGGAAAATGATGGCTAAATATATAACATGTAGCATGCAGGTTGCATAACCACAAATGCACATTAGCAAAGCTGTTAGTATAAAATCGTTTTTCTCAAAATGTGAACTTTAGAACTGGATGTCAACAATACTTGTTTGTAATTTTCTCCAAACCTTGTCCAAACCAAGACCAAAACCTTTCCATTAATACAAATATACAGTACCTTTAGAGTAGACTTGTTTTCTAAAGATTACAAACGTTTTAATATTGCAAAGTAAGATAAAGGGGCATTGCATTACTTCAGTTTTTATCTCAAATTTAAAATGTTGGCATTCTCTGCTGTTTTTTCAATCAATGCTATCAATGTTTCATCTCCATAAAATCTCGAGAACAAACGCAGGCATACTTTTCTGTGCCGCTGGTGGTGCGGGGAAACAAGAGCAGAGTGACACCTCTTCTTTCTCTATCTCTTCTCTAACAGACTGCAGTTGGGAAGTAACCGGTGTGCGACTCCTCCCACTCCAACACTGTTTGGGTATGTTCAGGATTATGATGATGAAATCTAACAGTGGCATGGTATGCCTTCCACATCTGTAGTAATATTCATAAGTATAATGTGATGTAAAAGAACTATTGTAATCCTGTTTAGAGGGATTATTATACACATGCCACAACACCCTATTTTTTCCATGTAAGTGTTTGGATTAAGGTGAAACTATAAGAGATAAAAAGTATAAACGTATCATGGAGTATCACAGACAGACTTTACGTGCCTATAGGAATACTATATGGATATTAAAAATGGTAATATCATTAAACATATTTTTGCAAAAAAAGGCTCTTGCAAAAAATATTTCTGCAGTACCTGCATCTTCTGTATCTATCTATAATAGATATCAAATATGTATTTTTTTTTTTTATTAACCTCCTTTTTCCAATTGGTCAAGATAAAACAAGGTTACACAAATTAAATACTTTTATTGAAATGTATTGTAGGTTAAAAAAAGACCTATTGCACTCTGTATCACAAAGTGGAGCCAAATAACTTAACATCGTTATGGGAAACAGGATATTCTTAACATCTAGGCAGACACAAACAGCACAGCTGAAGATGTGGTGCAACTTGTCCTCCTGCCTCTTTGCCCAGAGGGCACGACACACCAGGCAGTTCAACAGGAAATATCTGCATGACCGTACTGCAGTGGGTTCACCTCTTTGAGAGCTGGCTAGCACGAACCATCACGCTCACATTGCCAGTACTTGGATCTCCATCTTTCACCCAAGATTTCAGGCAGCTCAAGACAACATGCAGCCGTGTTCCAATAACGTGGCCACTGAATTCATGTCCAACTGTCTTGTTCATATGTTTTAAAACTCAGTGGACATCAGGCTCCACCAAGGGGTATTGTAATTCAGTCTTTGTATCTTCAGAGCTGCTTTGCTCAGTGGCCAGGACTGTCTCAACAGGGAAAGACAAATACAAGCTCTCCTTAAGTTTTTTGGGGGAGGGTGACTCTCCTGAGCCGAACATGGGATCTGTAACTTTAAAGGTCATTGAGGCCATGTTGTGTGATCTGCGCTTAGCGTTCTTCTTCTCTTGTTTGTAGGCTGCATTCATGTTGGCTATCACCTAGAAATAGGACACACAGTCAAATGGGAAAACGATGAAATTGTGGAAAATCAGACACAAAGCAAAAGAGAGATCCAAAGTCATAACCAGCTAATGAGCTATTACTAATGGACCTTCTGGGCCAATCAGTGACCAGGTTCAGTATGTAAATGTGCAAAACATAAGAGTTTAAAGCTTGTGTTGTAACAATGAAAATACATTTTGAAGAGTCATTGGCATTGCCTGCTAGCCTCTTTCTGGAATGTGGTGCTCCATATTGGTTGAATTGATGCATTTGCCCTGTGGGCTAACCAATAAGTGAATGAGAAAAGCCTGTTTCAAGGAACCCAAAATAGTGAAAAATACAGTATGGTATGCACTGATGATCCTGTGGGCAAAGCAAGGAGAGCAAGGACAGTTAAATATGTGCACCACACTTCATGACACCCAACTTTTCAATTTGGACCTGTAATTGTAGCACCTTGTTGTGGAAAAATACAGTGCTGAAGTGCAATGCTAATGCATGTTTTGTCATAATCCAATCAGTGGGGACTGAGAGATGTATGCACAAACTAACCACCTACAGCCATTTTCACTGTGGGAGACAAAGAGGAACCTGTCTTACCAGCTGCTTAACAGAGTTCTGTTGCTCCTGCATGATGGTCATAAAAGTAGTGGCCTTTTCCTTTGTGGAATACACATCCTGCTCTTCATCATCATAATTGAGCAGGCTAAGTTTAGTCTGAAAGAAAATTAAAATTAGTAACCAAGACCTAAATCACACACTTAGAAACAGCACGGTCCATCCTTCATATCAGGGTCTTACCTCATTGGGTAAATTAGCTTTCCTGTTGAACATGAGAGTATACGGTGTAAATTTGGTCGTAGGGTTGGTGGACGTCCTGAACAAAAACAACACAGGGTCGAGGAAGTCGTCCCACTCGGCCTGTTTCTCGGATACCATTTGCGTCACGGCCTCCTTCAGTATGGCACTGGTGCAGTCGTGGAGCGGGTTGAGCTGGGGTTGATCCAGAGGAGAAACCTTCTGCACGATGCTCCACTTCTCGCACAGCAGCTTTGTTACCTAGAACACACCCACAAGAGCACTAACAAAATCAACCACCCACACAACAGCTACTACTCTCTCATCATCTTTGGGTACGTCGTGTGATCGACAGCTCACCTTATCGCAGAAGTCAACGTTCTGTGTGCAAATAATCGTTTTAGGTGCTCCAAACCTGACAGAAGAGAAGGACAGTTTAAGCTCAATTTTGGGGTAAGACGTCTGCTAATTTTGTGGGTATCAACAAGGGTTGGACCAATGCACCAGGCCGATACTGGCCTTTTGTTAAATATCCAATATTAGCCAGTCAATGTGATCCATTTCCTACATAATGGAGTTCCAGCCTGAATGCAGCTTGTGAATACGTTTTTATTATGACTATTTCATATCAAATTTCTGACCCAATCAGCCACAAAGTATTCCAGTGTGGTGTGGGAAGACGTTACTCACTCTTTGAAACCAGTATGCCTCACCCTGACTTGTGATAGCTCGTGAGAGCTTATGCGTAGTGATACAGTAGTTCCAGTAATTAACATGCAAGTGGGTTGGAAAAAATTTCCAGGATCTGTTACACTCTAAGAACCTAAACTATATCACTTTAAAGCTTCCTGAAAGCACTGCATCTTAGGAGGTCATGTATGATTATCCCACCCATCATCTATCACTTTGTGAGATGCAGTGGGTCCACTCCATAGGGTGTACTAGGGCTGGGCAATTAACTGAAAATTAATCGAAACCAACATTTAGAACCTCTAACCGAGGTGATCTTGCCCATGTCAGTTATTTCGTTTTTTTCTGTTGATACTTTCACCACTGTGGGTGTTCAAAGAAATCAAACACCTACCCAACTGAGCGACTAGAGCAGCTTGTGCCAAAGAAAAATACAGTGTCCATAGTTTGGGCACATTTTGGTTTCAGTGAAGACGACATTGAACAAAAAGAAGTAAAAAAAAACTTAGCCCCGGTGGGTGTATTCGTTCATTAATCATAATCAAGGTAAAAGGTTTAATTAATCGTGATTTTGATTTGAGGTTTTAATCGCCCAGCCCTAGGGTGTACCAATGCGGCACTCATTACGAAGCAGCAAGGGTGGAGAAAACCGCTGAAATGGAGCGTAGTCTGTCAGCCAGAAGCAACAAGTATGTTATTGTCAGCTCACTGTCAGCTGAGTAAACAAACGACAATGAACATGCAGCAAAAGCCGTGACTGTGGCTGCCCTAGCTGACTCAGAAACGCCTCTTGAATTGGAAATGAATGCCCCCTGCGCCCTATTAGGCCAAAACTGATTCATCAGTATGACTGTCAGTAGAGTGTTAATGTCCCATGCTGGTCTAAATTTTGTTTCAGGGCTTTTACATGCTGGCAGGAGTAACATTTTAGGGTAAATATGGAATACTTCTGTTTTTGTAATTTTTTGTGGCATGGAAATGGTTAAATTTAGAGTTATTGAACATTGGCAATCTGTAGCTTCAATCCAAAAATAGCAAATCAAATCATATATAACCCTTGTATGAACTTTGGTGTAACTAACCAAGTTGCTGTGGGGTGTCTCTACCTGTATATGCATTTAGAAATGCATCTTGCAACAGAGGGAGCATCTGTCTTTTGAACTGGGAAGGCCTCCACCCACTTACTAAAGTAATCGATGAGGACTGTAACATTAGTGTTGCCCTGCTGGGTCTCTGGGAACGGACCTGGTGAAGAGAAGGGAATAATGACCATTAGGTCTGGAACTGGGGCAAAGAGTTGATTGAGTGGACAAATGGCACCTGTTTAAAGTCAATGAAGCACAAACCTAGTATGTCAATCCCGACGATATCCCAGGGTGCATCCACTTTGATAGGCCGGACAGTCCTGGCCAGGTTTTTATTCCTCTCTGTGTGCTGACAGGTCTCACACACTTTTATCTGAAACAAAGAGCAAACACAAAGCATATAATGCAGGCTGGAAATTAGAAGTTAAGCTGTTACCCTGTGATGGCGCGCTGGTTAGGTCCTCTATTTGTGGTGATAAAGTCATCTGCTGACTCTCTAAACAAAACTGCAGTATCATCTTGTTGTGTTATCCAACTGCTCAACATGACACAACGGACTTACCCAATCCACCACGTCCTTGACAATACCCAGCCAGTAGTACTTGCTCTGGATCCTGTGGACGGTCTTCTTTTGGCCCAGGTGATGACCAATATCGTTAAAGTGGCAGTCCAGGAAAATCTGTCTCTTCCTCGCAGGCTCAATCACCACCTCCCTCTTCTCTTCTTTTTTAGGGCCCACATAGTACAGTCTCCCATCTTGGACACATAATGAATAAGGCATGAGACATGCTGTAAGACACTACACTGCAAGAATTTTTAAGCTGCTTCTTACAGCTGAATGGCAGTAGACTATAGCTCAGAAAAACGGGCTAACAACTACTGACAGGGTGCCTTTGAGCAAGGCACTCAACCCGCAACTGCTCCAGCGGTGGTGCTCAGTGGTCAACAATAAACGGCTGTAACGCAGGATGAGCTAGCCACAAATGCATCCCGTTATGAAGAGACCGCCTAACCAGACTCCATTCAAAAATCCAGGAATGTAATAACGCCTTGCTTATTTGCAAAGCGGCATACCTGGCATGTTACGAGACCGTTAAAGCCCACCCACTCTTTAATTCGGCATACATTTAATTTACCAATTGACTTTCATTGCAATAACATTTTAACTTTTAGAAGTGGTTAGCCTGTTATCCGCACAGTCCTCTTCTACCAAAAACACGGTTGAGTGAGGGTGATAGCAAGCAGTGTAATGAGTTGAGATTTTAGCTATTGCTGCGTGCCTAATTTCCCCGTGGTTCCTAATAATTTATACTAAATTTATATTAAATCTTAACTACGAGGTGTTAAACTGTCAGATTTGTGAAGGGAGTTTGGGGTGATGTTCAAGACAGACCAGAACACTGTCAGAGCTACAGGACAGCTAGGTATGTCTGCTCAGTCGACTTTTCCTTAATAAATGGTTTTAAAAAGACCCTTACCTTCAATGATGAATTTCTGTGCATATCTTTTGAGGTTCTTCTTTCTTATAGGGTTCATTGTCTGGGGAAAGCATCCTTTCGCCACAAAAGTATAAATGTCACCTAGTTTATTGGAGCTTGATTCAACCACCTCCTCTTCAACCACTTGCAACGACTCCACACTTAGCATTTCCGCTTCAAAACACAGACCGTAGCCTTCACAAATGAGCTTAAGTGACAGCGGCAATGGTTACGTCTAATTAAACACATGCACACCGAAATGGAGTGTAAAAATGTGCGTATATTCACACCAGCACAAAAGAAAACAGCCCCTCAAAGGTCATGGCAAGAGAGTATGCGGAGTGTGATCTGTATCAATCACACAGAATAGGAGGTATCCGCATTTTGTTGATGTGACGTCACGTTCGCGCCGCCTCCTTCTTCTTCTTGATCTTCTTGTAGCAGTTGTGTCCGTGTAGACGCTTCAAGGCGTACCCCTGCCCCCCAGTGGTCAAAGCACAACCCAGTTTAAACCAACCAGTCTGGTTTTATGAGAGTATAGCCAGATTCTGATCTATGACGCTGTCCTGGTGCCAGTAAAGCAAGATAGTGATCTGCTACCTCTAGACGTCATCCGTGCAGGACCATTAGAGCCCAGGCGTTTCATGCTGTGCTGAAAAGATTCAGAAACCCATCACGCAGTTTTTTTCATGGAAACCATATCAGGTGCTCCATAGCTTGAATCACTTTTAAAGGGTTAAAGGATCTGAGTCCCCCATCTACATCTGTCTGATCTGTCATCTGACACAAATCTACACAAAACCATCTTCCCACCTCTCTCATTTTAGACCCCTGCGTAGGATTCTTATGTATATATATGTTGGACTGTGTACTATGCTTGACCTCTATAAGAACAATGCTTTTTTAGATAACATGGTGTAGATCTAGTTGGTAAGATGATGCTCTTTCTATTTGGACCAGTTCACAAACTTGTTATTAGGGACTTACAGATCACAAGTCTATGTAAAAACAGAGCCACAACTATTCACATCAGGCTCTGCAATAAAAGGTGCTTGAGTACATGTGTCTTTGTGTGTATTTTGTACTTTGTGCTTTTTTTTTTTAAAGTCAAGAAGTACTGTATGTTCTGACTCCAGTATTGTGCTTAAATTACACCCATCACAGACAACATTTTTAGGCTCACCACAAGCATTATACAGGAAAACAGTCAGAAAAACAAATAATTGTATATTTGTTATTATATGTTATGTGTTACTATTAATGTAAAGAAACCCAGATTGTTTACATAAGGTTTCCAGGAAGTACCTAAAGCATATAAATTTTAAAGGAATTTTGTGTATAAATAAATACATACATAAAAAAGGTGATTCACTTGTATAATATTGTTTTCAAACGTTTTTTGTAAGAATAAAAATATTTGACAAAGCCAGGAGTATTTATTGCAAACCATGGTTTTATATCTATGTTGCATACA
>OMKZ01031914.1:3403-14067 GCA_900302535.1 Neoniphon sammara
AATACTTCTCATTCTTTGGCAGAGAAAAGGGGAGAGGCAGTGGGCTGAAGGGAGGGGAGGTGGATAGACAGGAGGTAGTATGCTAGACTTGGGTAGGGAAAGGGAGGGGGGCTTTTTTGGGGGGAAAGACAAGGAGATCCTTTGTGAAGGAGAAAGAGATGAAAACAGTTCACATGGCCTTTGTCTCTCCTCTGTCTGCTCTCTATTCCCATCAACTCCGCTGTTGACAAACACTTAAAATCTGATCCTCTCTCCTGCCGAAAAGACAAGGGCATCCTCCAAATTCTGCAATATAATGCCCTTGGCTTCTGAGATAAATACATTTGTGCTTTATCATAGTGATGGTTTTATTAGTGAATCTCTGCAATTCACCTTCTATTGTTGTCCATTCATCCTAATATTTTATTCCAGCCAGGCAGCTTTACTCTGCAGCCAATATGACCTCAAAAACTATCAACATTTAATATCACCAAGATACCATAACCTTACACAAATGACACCTGACCATCATTCATAAGTCTCGATAATCATCTTAATATTCTTTCCCTCTATAGAACTTTGCTGCTCAGATGGCTGGTGGATTCGATGAGAAGGCTGGCGGCGCCCAGATGGGTGTGATGCAGGGACCAATGGTGAGAGAGCGATGATGAGACCCACTGCCACTCCCATGTTCTTTTTGCAGCACGCTGCTGAACCCCTGAATCCGCTTGGATGTTACATTTTCGGGGTCTAGTGGTGAGAGGGACCTCTGTCTTAGGTCCTTCATCTGGATGACCTGGGTTAAAACACTGCGTCGGCAAGCATCCTCCCTGATGAAGTTTGAAGCAAGCAAAACACTGAATTTCTACCACCTGTTTTCCAGCTGACCCTGCTGACCTCTGGAGGGTGGCAAACAAAAAGGGATCAGGATGGGGATCAGTGAAGTTTCACATTATTATTGCATACGACAGCAACAAGATGGACACCTGCTGAGACAGTATGATTGTTTTTCACTAGGAGAGGAAATACCCTTTGAGGATTTAAGAGCGGTTATGGCGATCAGATAAGAAATGGCCTCAATGACCTTCCAAATTAGCCTCCATGATATAGAGCGTTCTGTTACATCGCCACTTTTCATATTCATTGGAAAAACCGCATGGCATCCTGTAAGAGCTCTCTCTCTCTCCTAGTGCTGGAGGAAAGCAACTACAGCCTGGTTCCAGATGGAAAGATAAACACCTCCCATGGAGTACAGAGGGGTGGTTTTAGAAATTGAGGAAGCAGCCATTGATTGTTATTATTTTTCAAGCCCATGACAAACCACTGCCACTGCCGCCAGCTAGCTGGCATGACAGATTGCCTGTGCTGGAGTGAGGAGCACACTGGGAGCTATTTTGGTTTGGAAAGGCACAGCGCAGCTTGGCGCTGGCTCAGCCCAGCTGAAGTTTGAGACGCCAGGAGGGGGCTGGAGTCTATCAGATCCCTGCAGCGAGCAGCAGTCTCTTCTGTCTGTCCATTTACGTGTCTGTCTGAGTGCTGCTCGCCACAAAACTGGGTCCTTTTTGAAGTTAGAGGGCACATTTAGCTTGGGGATTTGTGAGCCTGATGGATGAAAAGACAGACTGGACTGATGTCTAAATCACAAGTCAAAGTCATAACCACCACCCGACACACTGCACCCCACCCCGTATCCCTACACCTACATACCAGACACTCAAACAACGCTCTCAGTGAGATGTAAAAGCACACACACATGAACCCATATATATGCATCCCCTAAACACACATATACACACTCCTGAAGATATAGAGCCCCATTGATGAGCCCCTACCCATTGCGGTGTTGGCCTCCCGCACCCACTGAAAGGTGACTTTCATTCCCTTCTGAGAAGCACTGTGCAGTGCCACGTTTTGACGTTTTCTTTGGCTGCCATCCCAAATTTCTCATGCCTAATCACGATGCTGAAAAGAAGGTTTATAAAAAGAAGTCTGTTGAAAGGAATATTTTTCTTATTATTTGTGAAGAGTTGTCACAAGCCTAATCAACGCTTTTTTCCATGGAGAATCTGGGAATCCTTTATTGACACCAAATCCTAGTGCATCATTTGTTATACAGTTAATGGTTTTCTGTTTGTGTGTTAGCAACAGAGAGAAAGTGAAAGAGGGACTTGGCTCCTCACCTCCATACAATGTGATTTTCTCTTGCTGAGTAATGAGGCATGGAGTTGAAGTAAAAATTGCTTTGACATGTGATTCCAGCCAGAAGCCCTCACATGGCAGATTAAGGTTCAGTCAGAAAGGATTTAGCTGAAGAAATCACACCCCCTATTTTAATGCTTACAATATAACTTTTATGGGATGAAGCATTTATCTATGGAAACCAAACAGTTCGGTATTGTGCTGTTTTTCTTCCCATGAGAAGAAGTCATGTGGAGTTCAAACACTCCTCTCAGGAGTACAGCACTACTGCTGATGACCTTTGAACTATAGAAATGCACAGCAGGTAGGAAAGAGAGAGACTTAGAGGCAGGGGGAGGTGGTAGTGGTGGTGGTGGGGGTTGACAGTGAAAGGACTAGAAAGAAAGAGAGAGTCTGAATGCCACAGTGGAATTCTAAACGATTTATGGATCTGACAGGCTGAGCCGCTAACTTTTTTGTACCTTTGGGGCAAAGCACGCAGAATGTTTTTATAGCTCCTGAAGAACTTCAAGTGAGAGGTCTATTCCCGCCCAAAACCACATACATAACTGCAAAAATGTAAAATATAACCATGCATAAGTGTGTTTTTTGTATGTTTGTGTCTTGGCCAAGGTTACAGTGTTTGCACTGGCAAAGGATTTGATTACCTGTCATTATCCTGATGTTGTGTCTCTCATCTCTTTTCCTCCCTGCAGGGCCCTATGGGTCCTAGAGGACCACCTGGCCCCTCCGGAGCACCTGTAAGTACCTCCTGTACTCTCCAAACAACACACAAGCTGGACACACCTGTAGTCTAGATCCTCTGTCCAATCACAGGCAGCATGTTCAAGCCTACCTTAGATAATTGCAACTTGCTTCATATTGTTGTATATGCTTGTCCTGTTGTCTACTTCCCCTGAGCATTTTTGATAACTATGATGACCTTGAAATGACCGGTGACTAAAAGCCATTTTGCACACTCCATGCCATAATCTCACAGAGACAAACATTTAAGCACACCTCTGATTTTACTGTGCCTGAGTGTTTGTCACTTTGCAGAGGAAGCTGGCACATTGAAAGTATTGAAAATCTCCCAGCTGCAGGCTGCAGGGCTTTTTCCTTTGCCACAACCCAGACATGCAACACCTGACAATTTACCTTTCATAGAGCCCAGAGGGCTGCCTCCCACTCCCTCTCACCCCCTCCCTCTCTCTTTTCTTCTCCTCTCTTGCCCTCCACCACCTGTAGCCCTTCCAGTCCTCACAGTCTCCAGAGCAAAGCTATTAAGTTGTAGGCAATGCCAGCTGACTTGTCTCAACTTGATGGTTTAATCACACTCAGCCCGCATTTGGAGAGACATCATTTCTCCCTGTACACCTTCATCTGGTTTTAGATTACATTATATTCTCACCATCATTGTATTTCTATATTTATCCTTATCATCTTGTGGAAATGGGATACAACGAGATATTATGACTATTCTGTGAAAGTGCTGTGATTTGATATATATCTTTATTGTATATACATGAACAGAAATAGAGATATGGTGCTGTACAGTCTATTGTAGTCATTGATGATATCTCTACACTCTGTATCATAGCTGCATTAATACCACAACATTTTCCAAATAACTCTTTATGGAGCTCTGTAATGGCTGCATCTTTAAATTCACTCTATTCACTCTATAAATTCAATTCACTTTACATTCAGCCAGTTAAAATAATACATTTAAATCTGTAATTAAATGAATAGTGACAGAGTATCCTTTATAGGTTTGGCAAAACTTGCATTTATTATATGGCAGAATTGCATAATGCATAACTGTATAATACCATATGTAACTCTATGTAACATTTGTAACAAAAAAAGTATTATATAACAAAAGTAGCATTTATCTATATGGCAGGACATGGCATTTATTTTTTATCCCTATTTTTTAACCCTAACACAGGTTCACTCTTTATTTTATTTATTTATTTATTTATTAGATATAAATGTCTATTACATACAAGCTTCCATATAGTGTAACCTACACATCACTAAATAATCATCAATAATAGTACAGCAAGTTAATGATTATTGGTCATAACTAGAAACTCAAAGTAAAAGTTCAAATGCACCTATATAGTTTTATTTAGCTTTTTCTGATCAATCAGTGTATCAGTGTATAAAACACTTGTTACACTCTTACTACATAATCTTCTCTGTCTCTCTCTTCTTCCTTCACCCTAGGGTCCACAAGGTTTCCAAGGCAACCCAGGAGAGGCTGGAGAGCCCGGACAAAGTGTAAGTATCCCACAGGGTGCTGTTCCCTCCCTGGCCCTCACTCGGTGCTTTATCATAACCTCTTCTTCTTAAGCCCTTCTCAGACCTCCCTGGGTGTCTCACTCCCCCTCCCGTCTCCCCTCAGCCTCACCCCTTTTTTATGTTTTTGCACTCAGTTTACAGACAGTACAGGCACAGACATTGCTTACCCATAAGTCGTAACACTCTAGACGGTGGTATGTCTGTGTCACATCATTGTCTCCTGTTTTTTAAGCTGTGGGAGGAAATTATTAAAAAGGATGGGTCATAACCTTTATTGGTTTTCAGTATATTCTTAATTATTTAATTTGACATAGAGCCTAAAATATTTGCTGTAAAATAATATAGTTTCTTACAAAATTTACTTATCCATACTTATCTCTGCCTTCGCTTGTTTCTTTGCCTTTTCTCAGTCTGTCATTGCACAAGGGAATTACCACTGAATGAAAGTGCCTGGTTATAAATACAAAAATAAAATAAACTGCAGTGTAGTTTAGTTTAGCGCAGTTCAGTTTCATTAGATGCAATGATGAAAAACACATTAAGAGATGTGGCTATTAATTTGTACAAGTGAGATAAATAGGGTTGTGTGAAACTAGCCCCTCCATAGCTTCCTTTAGTTCTCCATAGCCTTTCCTAACACTTCCTAACCTTTCATGGCTCATCCCTGCCTCCTATATCCTTCCCTATCCCCTCTCAGCCAGCTCCTTACTCTTTTACAACTGTCTGCAGTCACGACTTTACCATTCCCAGCTTTTCCCAGACTTCTTTGCCCCTCTTCTTAGCAGTAGCTCTCCACATCTGTCTCAGCTTTCCTGTTCCTTCATATTCCTCCTCAGACAGCTTCTCCCCCCCAGCTACAGCAGGCTTTCTATCCTCAGCCAACCCTTTTCATACAGACCCTTCCCCCCTCCAGCTCTACCCCTTTCTCACTTCTTATTCTTTCTACCCTCTCCTCACTCGCTGCCCTAGCTTTTACCCCTCTCTATCCTCACTTACCCCTCCTGAGGCTTCCCGCAATCTGACGTCCCTCCGCTGCCCTTTCCCGTTCCCTCAGCAGGTAGAGGGAGCAGGGTCTCCCCACCGCTGTGCTAATCTAATCCTGTGGAGTTCAGATAAGCAGACACACAGCCTCTGAGGTGGCTTGTCTTTAAGACCCCCCCAGCTGCTGACAAAATGTTCCAATACATCATTATCTGTGATTAAAATCAAGCTTTCTACCAGAACTTGGCCTGGCAGTGGCAGAAGGGTCATTCTTTTGGCTAAGTATTTAGGAAGTCTATGGAGCTTATCCTTTCAAGTCATACTAATTAGCCAAAGCCAATGTGAGCTGATGTTTTCCCTCAGAGAAGTGGGTATTAGGATCAACGAAATCAATTTATTATAACAATGATAGTCATAATCAAAATAAGAGGAAAATCTACCAGGCTCTTCATATTATTGCCAGTCAGTCTTTTCATTCTTTGTCAGTGCTTCTGCTAGCAGATGCAAAGTGAGATGCACAGATGCCTTTGCCTCCGGCTCAGCATGCCGAGCTCAGACAGACAGAGAGAAAGAAAGAGAGAAAGAGAATGGAGAACATTAAAAAAATTGGAGAAAGGGCAAAGATATATGCACATAAAGGCGCACTCAATGAGAGAGCAGAGAGAGGCAACGAGACAGACAGAAGCAGAAAGAGAGAAGGAAACAGCTGGACAGCATACTAAAGATTCTGGATAAGGATATTGAAGTATTTGTTCCCTTTTTGATGCTAATCTAACCTGTAAACCTCACTGGTCCTGAACTCTTCCCAGAAAATGTTCATAGGAAGATATATGAAGATAGGTAACATTACCAGAAATGTGTGGAAATTAAATGAGGCAGAGAAGTTGACACTGATAAGAAGTGAATGTGTGTGTGCCTCATAAAGATCCAAGTTTTGTGTTGTGATTACGTGCAAATAAATGTTAATTAAAATGAATGGCACTAATTAATGTCATTTTTCAGCTTGATGCTCGCAGTCAGCTGATAAACTGTCTGCACAAATTGTCAAGATAAGATTGTTTTTGATTGATGTGAGCCACAGTTGGCAACAGCTTTTGATCACTATAGTAGGAAATACTTTATTAATCGCAGCTTGTGTCAATGAGCGTAACACACACTTTGCAATGATAATTGGAATCGTCTGCAATCGTTTCTGTTTTTTGGTTTTTTTTTTAAATCTCATTTGGCATCTCTTTCAAGAATGTCCTGTGCCAGGGGTGCTTGTTAAGTACAGCAGAAAAAAAAAAAAAAAACCTTTGTGGCCACATGCTATGAATTACCCCAGACTCAAAATTTAAACTGTGTAATGTTGCCCCCTATGGGTTATGAATGGTAATTGTTTCTCACCTTTGATTCTTTTTTTTTTTTTTCTCTTCCTCTCTCTTTTCTAATAGGGCCCCATGGGTCCCCGTGGCCCCCCTGGACCTTCTGGCAAACCTGGAGATGATGTAAGCATCTTTGTCGCTGAAAACAACTGCCAAAACATAACCAGCAGCTAGAAACTGTGACAGTTTAGCTGCCAGAAAAGTACCTGTGTCCTGTCCACTCCACTCATATGTCATTGCCCTATAGGGTTAAAATTGCTCAGTCACCATCCTACATACATAACACACAAACATACATAATCTTACCTCAAATAATAAAGAAAAATAAGAAAATATTTTCCTCATGGCCCTCTACAACACAGATCCATACTTGGGTCCTGGTCCTAATTATCATAACGAGCTGTGCTGTTTCTCAGTTGCCACTTCAGTGCCTTGCACTTTGACACACAGACAATGTAAGATTATTGTTTTAAAGTGTGAATTACAGGGCCCTGTGAATTTGATTGATATCTCTGTTATCCGGCCAGTCAACATTCTCACAATCTTTGTTTGCACACCAGTTAAACACACTGTAGTTTCCTTCACTACATTCTGTATCTTCCAGCTCTGAAAATTGTTACTGTCAACATCGACTTGGTCTTGCGTAGCCAGACTTGCTGCATCTACTCACTTTAAGTTTACTTTTTAATACTGCTATGAATGAAAAAATAATTTGAATTTCTTTGTGAATCTGTTATACACTGTTCTTAGCATTACTATTTCAAATCGATTTTAAAATTGAATTCAATTGAGATTGATATCCACATAAAATATTGCACATTTTATGTTTGCATTTTTGTCTTACTTGATCAGTCAAGCTTACTTCATTATACATTATTTGAAGCTGCAGTTTGATTGATACCCACTTTTAGCCACTTGATGGCAGCAGACTTGACATGTCTGAGTGTGTCCACTAGGGGCGCTCAAGCTCAAAAAGAACTAAACTGATTAAACAGTATATGAATATGGAGAAGATATGTAATGCTTTTCTTTTCTTGGTATTACAAATCACTTTGTGGACTTTATAAGGAACAAACAAAAAGGAATGAATTTCAAGAAAAAAAATCTGTGCAGTTTTCACATCACTGTTCATCTGTGTTTCTCATCTAGGGTGAGGCTGGTAAACCTGGCAAGAGTGGTGAGCGTGGACCGGCTGGACCTCAGGTAAGTGTTTTTGTTTTCTCAAGCGTTAAGTGTTCTCTTTTTTTAATTCTGATTTTTTAAATCAGCCACATTTCTGATGTTATTATAAATTTAATAATGAGTAATGCGTTGTTAAAGAGGAATAGCACTTGATTTAAATGTTCACTTTGGTTTTTATTTTGTTTTTGTTTTTTCTAGGGACTGTGGGCTAGCCTAGCAATAATGTGTAAATGGACAAATCTTGCTAAAAATTAGGCCTTAAAACATATTCTAATTTGTGATGTTTTACCAGACCACAGACTAATGCTTATCTTCTGACAGTTAATAGCAGACTGATTATGGAGAGTCACACAATGTTTGACTGACACTTTACATCCAAATGACCTTTATGTAATAGTGGTGCTGTCATTTCAGAATGAGAAAAGTGACTCAGATGTGTGGCCTGTGTGGCCACAGCCACCTTTTCCATTTTTTCCAATTTCCTTTCTGTATATATCTGTGTTAGAGTTGAGTCACAGATTAATTTAGTAGGTCCTTCATGCTCATTTCTTGCTATACATAATGAACAGGCAGTCTGCCCACTTTATGCCTTTGAAGAACGCCATGTTTTAAGCTGGTAATCCATGTTACCGTACTATAAATATGGTATCAATTTAAGGTACAGTCAATTAGTAACTCAAGGAAAGAGACAATTATATTAAGTCAACTGAAGCATTTTATTTTATTTTACTTTATTTTGTCTGAGGCTTACATGTAGCCAGTGTCAATGGGAGCCAAAAATGTTAGCAGCAACCTGGCACTCAGAAGAATCACCCATTTGTTTTCAAAGTGTATTGCAATAGATAATATTACCTAATGACAATAATTTGATTTTAATCTTGTCCCTCAATTTGTCTAACAAGAGCCTTTTTCTGTCTGTGGAAAATTTGTCCTGATGTCATTCATCCCGCTGGCGGCCAGCCAGTGGAGGAAAAGAGATCTGAATAGCAAGCAAAACAATTCCATACTCTTATCTTTATCTCCCGTCTCTCTGCCTTGTTCTCCTCTGTCACTTCTCCTCTCTCGTAACAGGGAGCTCGTGGATTCCCAGGAACTCCTGGTCTGCCCGGGATTAAGGGACACAGAGTGAGTGTGTTAACTGTCAATACATGATCCACTGTTTTCACACACAGTCAGATGGTTGTAGCTCTTATTCCTAACTGAGTGCTTTCCCCCCTTCTCTGTCTTTTAGGGTTACCCAGGTCTTGATGGTGCAAAGGGAGAGACTGGAGCTGCTGGTGCAAAGGTAAGATCGTCTCTGTCTGTGCTCACATGTTTTATTTTCCTCCTAACACACTTCTATAATCTGTAATCAGCTCAGACTACATTTTATTTTTTTTGAGTAATTCATCAAACATGAACTGTTTGTTACTGTTTAAATGGTCTTGCGATGGCAGGAGTTAAAATACTTTTATACTTTTATACTAAATACTTTTCTCTTTTTAGGGTGAGTCTGGCGCTCCTGGAGAGAACGGCGCTCCCGGACCAATGGTGCGTATTTCTGGACATTAACAACATCGCTCAGAAGACATCCATTTACAACATCACATTTGTTGCACTCAACAAATACAATTCTAGATTACAGATATTTAATCTAGGACTATGTACAGGATCTCAGAGACTTTAGCTCACTCCCAAATGGGCTTGCCATACTAGAATATAAAAACACCTAGGATATGAGATTATAGCCATGTTATTGATTACTTAGATTGTAATGCGCACATTTGTCTCTTCTTCTTCACACAGGGACCTCGTGGTTTGCCTGGTGAGAGAGGCCGTCCTGGACCCTCTGGAGCTGCTGTGAGTGCCATCTTTCTGTCTATAAACTCCTCTTGGACACAGAAACCAAAATCTGATCCACAGCTCATGTATTAAATGTTATGCTTCCGTCACTCAGAGTAGAATTCAGTCGTGATCAGATGTATTGCCGTTACTGTGCCAAGCATCAGCATTCATGCTAATAATTGTTTCATTTGAAGTAGGAAATAGGCAGATAGTTCAGTGGTTGAGTCTTCATGGTTCTGATTGTTGGTCCAAGTCACTAATAAACATGTTTATTATATATTTTCTTTCAGTTGAGTTTCAAAGGTCCATCTCAGTTATTGTAGCTTTAATTGTCTTTGTATGAATTAGGCTTTTGCCAATATCAGATTTTAAGACCGATACTGATCCTCCCACCCACACCTCCTTTTTTCTTTTTTGTAACTAAATCTGACTACAACTAATATTTTGTGCTGATATTCAAAATATTTTTTAAAAAGCAGCTATCCGTCCGATCTATAGGTAAACTGATAAACCACCTAAGTCTCATTTGAATACTTTCTATATAACTGTCAAACTGCAAACCCTATTATATTTACCTTCAGGTATTCAGTACATTAAGGTGTGGCTGTTTATCTGCTGCGTGCTGATCTTGCACTGTCTCTGATTGCAGGGTGCACGTGGAAATGACGGTTTGCCCGGTCCCGCTGGTCCCCCTGTGAGTATCCCTTTGGTTTATACTTAGTTCATATTTGATTTCCCCTCTGTATCTCCTTAATGTTTACTTAGAAATAAGAAGACACCTTCACACTCTTCTCCACTGCACTTCTTACTTTTCATTACTCCTCAGCACCCACCACTCCTTCTCCCCAT
>OMKZ01031950.1:4184-19170 GCA_900302535.1 Neoniphon sammara
TCTTAGTCAAATTAGCTCATTTAATTGGTTTGAAAAAAATTAACTTTTTTCCACGTAGTTTTATGACGGCTTCTTGAATCTTAATCCAAGTTTATGATTAAAGTCAGCAGACGTGCACATGTGCTGTTTGAAGGAAAACAAGTTAAACAGTAAACAAATTGAAATGAACTCTGCGGTTTCAGTTTCCAAACATGTATGAAGTGAAAAAAAATTTAAAACCAGTAAAATAATTTACAAAAAAAAATACCCCGAAATGAGCTTGACAAGTCAGGATACAAAATAAAATCACTTGCATAGCTCGCCATTTCTTACAGTGTATGCACACACACACCCATACATATGCATGCACATACACACATACACACAAACCCAAACAAGCACAAACACACACAAATGTACACAAACATGAACAGGCACATGCACGCTCGCACACACACACACACACACACTCCTGATGGCCTACATACCTACTTCTGGTTTCGACTAATTGGACTGACAGTAAAACAAACCACAAGTCAACAAGCTGCCTTTGAAGTCTGAACTTGTCTGCCTCCAGAAAAAAGATTTTACTGTCTTTACTGAATAAAGGTTAAACGCTAAATTAACAAACAAACAGTTTTTGGTTTTGCAGCGAAAAAAAAAGTCCAGTTTAAGTCATTTAATTTGTAACTGAGCTGAAATTGGTGAAAAGATCTGGCGGTGGGAGAGATCATTTCACAGAGTTTTTTTTTTTTTTTTTACAAACCTCACAATTTTAAAATCAAAGACACATATAAGATATATTTTCACTTTCTATCTTTCATAACCCACATCCATAAGAGAAGGACCTGAATGAACTTCTCCACTTTCTCCTGCCGTTCGTCAGCTGCTGGACCATCAGAGCTGTTTTGAACTCATCGGTTGATTGACTAAGTGAGTCGGATCACAGACGTCTGGGCCCGCAGGAAGGAAGGCGTCGTGTTCTCAGAGTCGACCCGGGTAAGCCGGGTGCGCACGGCGGCCGCTTCAGGTCCGATTTAACTGACCCAGACCAGCTTGTGAGGTCTGAGACCAACTTCCCGTGTCGGCGACGACTCGTTAAGCCCGGGCGGGTCAGAGAGGCGGTCTGACCTGGACTAAATCACCTGCAGATTTTGATCTCTCTTTTTTTTTTGTTTGTTTGTTTTTTTGTCAGCCTCTTGTTGTTCATGTTTAGAGATGGTTTTGTCCAAAGATCCCTGACTGATAAGAGTTTGTATTTTTGTTGTTAGATAAAACTTAATGACTTAAACAAGCGTCAGTATTTTGCACAGGGAGGTAAAAATAGGGAACATCTTTAGAGCTGACTTTCATTGACTGTTCTTTGACCCTCTTTAGACCCAAACATTAAATACTATACCCTATTTTTCATATATTTCTTTTTACAGTTTAGATTTATCCTTTGTGAAGAATCTTTTAAAGGAATACTCCAACATTTTGGGTAAAATCTCCCTTTTCTGACTTACCCAGTCTGAGACAAGATGTTTGATACCATTTTCTCCCCTGTATGTCCACTGGTTCAGTTCCTATGGGTAGCATTTCGTGATAGCTTAGCATAAAGACTTGAAGTCTACAGGAGTCATTAGCCTAGCTCCGTCAAAGTGAAAAAATAAACCTTACAGCAACTCTGAAGCTGTCTTATTTACACAGTGTATCATGTGGATTTGAAATATACTGTACATCTTGGATTTTGTTTAAAAACGAGTCTTTATAGGAGAAGTTAGATTTTAGGAACTATAGGCTAATGACTCCTGCAGACTTCAAGTCTTTATGCTAAGCTAACATGAAATGCTACCCATAGGAACCAAACCAGTGGACGTACAGAGGTGAAAATGGTATCAAACATCTTGTCTCAGTCTGGGTAAGTTGGAAAAAGGGGATTTTGCCCAAAACATTCGAGTTTTCCTTTAATTTCTGATCGCTTTCTACATTTCTGTGGTCGTCCAAATCCCCTGCCTTATCACTGCTTAATCAGACCCAGCCCCACCACCGATCAATCACTGATCACATCGATTAATTCGTCCTCTAATTAATCACAATCTCGGTCAGCCAAGACCCTTCTGAGTGATTATCTGACTGATTAAAAAGACGTGGTGTCGGCCAAACAAGAATGCTGAATGAGATCGGAGGTGTTTTGCAGCGTGCAGACGAAGTTATGATGTGACACATGCGACCACACTGGGTTAATCTCCACGCCGGAGACTCTCTGAGCGAAGACGCCCCCACACCTCCAGGCAACCAAAACACCATATGGTGAGCGCTAAGCCCGCGTCAGGTCACAGCAGCGAGGCTTAAAACTCTCTGGCAGATCGGCGCTCCGACTTCACCGAGAGGCATCAGGGCAGATTAACGCCGCTTTCGCCTGTCGAGGAAGGAGACGGGAGAAAACGAACTCTGCTCGATCGATATTCAGATTTACATTTAGATTTGAAAGGCTTCAGTCTACATAGAAGACTGTCAGTATACATGTTTAACTCGCCCTTAAATGCTGTCAGAGCTGATTAGAGCATTAATAATTAGAGTAGTGAGGCAGATTCAGAGATAGGCGGCGAAATAAAAATTGGATTCGTAGCCAGAGGTGGGAACTGTGTGAAATTCATTTTACATTGTTTGCTCTTTCAACTGGAGAGAGCAGGAAGGGTTTTGGCGTCAAGGACACACGGATGTTGAGGGGAAGCGCCGTCACTCGCCAGGAATGAACCCGTGGCCTTTTGGCGACGGGACGGCCTCCATCCTGCAGAGCCTCTGAACGCTCCTGTGATGTGAGCGCTCAGTGAGGACTGGAGACAGAAATGAGAGGCTCATTATGATAATAGGAATTGGCCGGGGAGCTTTTCAACGAGATTAAAAACAACTTGATTAACTCGTCTGTCAGTCACACAACCTGCCGTAAGCCACTTTGAAATCCTGAGAGCGAAATGAGAGTCACACACTGCTGAGGAACAACATCCACCGATAAGAACTATTTGAAGTATACATCATATCAAGTCTCACATTCTTTCTTCCTTTTTTTTTTTTTTAAATATGAAAACACATGAAAATTCCTGCAAATGAAACTGAGAATGAAGCAAATGTCAATATGGTAGATCCATCCAAAAAAGCCAAATTATTCAGGAAAAATCTTGGTAATTTGTTCCAATGCATTACAAGTAAAATCGTCATTAGCATTAATTTTCTTTTCATTTGCCTTGAACAATCAAAATTTAGAGACTCAGAACAAGAGTTATGACTTTTTCTGTGTTTTGTCTTCAGTCTATACAGAGGTTTTGCAAATCTCCGAATCCCTTCAGTTCTTTCAAATCTAACAGCCAGATAGAAAAATTAGAGTTATCTGAAAAAGCTTGTTGTGGTGTGTGTGCAGATCCATTCAGTAAGTTTTTAAGTAAAAGTTGTAAGTTTCATTTTCATGCACATGGACAAAATATATTTGTCATAAGTTCCATTCATGCACATGTTCACAGGTACCACATACACAATATACATATACATGGTGCATACATTATGCACATGTACATATTATACTACTGTATATTTCTTTGGCTCATAATTTATTTATTTGTTTATTTTGCAAGGCATAACATTATAATTCTTGTAATTGCTGCTGCTGTATCACCTTGAATTTCTCCTTCGCAGGATCAATAAAGACTCTAAGAACTCTAAAAGTGAACAGTGTGATAAGGTAGATTAGTTTCCAAATGTAGCTTACTGTGACACAGTAAACTGTCTTGTCTTTAGCCCTAGTCTCTACTCCAAAACATGAAGAGTTGGAGCTTGACAAGAGTCAGCTCAGTTAACCTGAACAAACTGTTAGCTAGCTAACTAGCCAGCAGGCTGATCATCTTACTGTTAACATGCTAATGCTAGCTGCTACTAGCTACGTTAACTACTGGTTTTAATTAGTTAGTCGTGAGTTTGTTTTTTTTTTTGGCATAATTTATGAAATTGTGTGTTAGTATGTGATTAGCTAACAGTGTAAAAAAATGAATTTTCCTTTCATTGTGACTTTAAAAAACTAGTAATGCTTAGTAATGTTACTAGCTGCATTAGCTAGCTGTTAATAACAAGACAGTGATGATTAGCTGATCAGATGCAATAGCTAGCTAGCTAACAAGCTGACTTTATCTGATCAGTTCAAAAATGAACCAGCTCTGTTCACTGAAGCTGAGATGTTTAGAAACACAGAGCTGAAGACCTCCAACATGGCTGCCAGAGAGGGCATTACATCACCTGAAAGCTCCACACTGGAAAATTGCACAAAGCTATATTTGATAAAGTAGTTTATACCTTATAGGTCTGTGATGTGTCTCTGTGGGCTTCAAGCCCTCGACCTGGTCGGTGTTATTCACCACACAGTCAAACATTTCAATTATGTCTGTCCAAACAACACTATATCACCAGCCGCCCGGCTCGCTCTGCCTGCACACACACCGGGGAACATTTGGATCAGGGTGAAACGACCGTTTAACCTTTTTATAGAGTTTTAATTTTCACTCGGCCTTCCAGTAGGCTTCTGAGCTCACCCAGTTAAATGAGATTTATACGACTTCAGGAGGCCCTCAAAGTCTGAGGCAGGTTTTAACAGCTGAGTGGACACACACACACACACACACACACACACACACACACACACACACACACACACACTGTTCCCAGCCGTTCTCTGAGGTAAATTAAAGTTGGGTTTGATGACTTCCGGTAGTTAAACTCAAAGTGACCGGCCTCCCAGAGTGGAAGTCGTTTTCTTGCCAACTTCATCAATCATGGATGATAATTATTATTAAACAGGGGAGGAGTTCAGGGTAAATGAAGACCAGGAAACATTTAGCTGAGCGCAGGGTGAAGATGTCACATTAACGGTGATAAATGTGACTAAGCGAGGGTAAATGTGCTCTCTGTTGCATTTTAACATAAATAATCCATTAGCACATTAACTGTGACACAGAATTATAATAAACATAAATAAATGACACATTGTGGAGACGGCAGCTAGCTTCTATGTTGCATTTTCTATTGTTGACCAGCAGGTGGGATCAGGCAGGAAATCTGCTGTGTTGCTTTACGGCACAAAACAGGAAGAGGGCGCTGTTCTTCCAGAGCAAATGGAGCTAAAGCTTTCAGGGCTTCTGGAAAAATCACTTCCAAAATGTCGATCCTCTTCGGGGGGGAAGGTGGGACAGGAAGCAACGGGGCTGATGGGAAATGTGGTCTTAATGTGGAGAAACACCAGCACTAACACTGGTTTGAAAGAAAATTATAGAAGAAAAGCAACTTTGGGAGTATTACAGAAAAAATAAAAGCAAGTCTATTTAGTTCTGGCAATGGCACAGTGTGTCCAAACATTGGCAGTGCATAAGGCAACAAAATAAATTATAATCACAAAAACAATATTTTTTTCTATTTCTCTCTCAATGCTGAGTTTTATCTCAATTAACCTCCAAAATGAGCATCCAGTCATTCATATTCTCATTGTTTTGTCTAAACTTTTATTTCACCACAGCGAGTCACACACACTCTTTTCCAGTCAGTACACAAACTGAAACACCAGATAGAGAATATTAAAACCTTACGCATCGATCACTGAGGCATTAACTCATCTTTATTTTTCTCAGAGGACAAATGTGAGATCAGAGAGAGAAAAAAAAGCTCTAAAATCTCTTCAGAACATCTGCAGGTTCAACGTAAACTTTGTAAGACTTTTTGAACACGACCAAAACTTTAATTTAACACCAATTTAAACCCCAGAATAAAGAAACGGAGCTGTCAAAAGCAGTCTATTTCTCACTTAACGCAGCTAATGAAAGTTGTGAAACTATAAATGTGTAAAATCAGAAAAAGGGCTGCAGGAAATTAGTAGTTCAGGGACATGAAATCCAGATTGTACAGGCACAGTCTGCTACAGATTCACTGGAGCAAAGTCAATTAACATTTTTTTTCCCCAAATGGTGCAGATCTGAACTTTAAGAGACTCTTAAACCTGCTGTTTGCATCTCTGTGATTTTTTATTATTGTATTTTATCACTTTACTGATGTTTCACTTCATTTAAATCTAATGAAACCAACCCATGGAAACATTTTTGTTAATCTAAATTTTCCTGCATTGCACTTCTTTATGAAACTAAACAGAAAACACACACGGGTCTGCTGCTCTTTCTTCCTGTAATATGCACATTAAATTGCAGTGTGTAACAGCTCTGTGTGTTTGCACTGCAGTAACTGTGAAGCGCG
This sequence comes from Neoniphon sammara, assembly GCA_900302535.1. Lineage (NCBI taxonomy): Eukaryota > Metazoa > Chordata > Actinopteri > Holocentriformes > Holocentridae > Neoniphon > Neoniphon sammara. The sequence continues at coordinate 10,428 of OMKZ01031950.1, forward strand.
CTTTAAATTAGCGCTGAGTAACTGTGTATCTCTGTGGTCACACCTGCAAAAATTCATCAGTCCTTGAAATCAGCAGCAGCACCGACCTTTTTAAACTCATGCAAACAATTCGATTGGAGGGCTCGGGTTGCCATGGGAAACGGAGGACCCGGTGGCTTGTGGGTAATTGGTGTTGGGCAACAGTGAGGGTAAAAAAATAATGATTTTGCAAAGGCCGGGAGATGGAGTCACTGTGGAGGGGAGATGAGAGAGGATTTATCCTGCAGGTCTCTAATGCAGAATTACATTATCTATCTATCTATCTATCTATCTATCTATCTATCTATCTATCTGTCTATCTGTCTGTCTGTCTGCCTGTCTGTCTGACTGTCTATTCACTGAATTATATTACCTGAAACTTCTGTATACTATAGTGAAGTACATTGTCAAATATCACCTTTAGCAGTAAGCTGGATTTACTTTTGAAGAGTTTAACTCCAAAATCATGTCAAATGTAAAATCCCCTGACTTTTCCATGACTTTCCATGACTACAATACTGAATTTCCTTGACCAAAATTTTAAAAGCACTTAAGAGGTGAACTTATTAAAGTTCATCACTCTGTTTTATTCTGAGGGGGAAGTGAACAGATTTGGCAAATTAATGTGGATGAAATTCCTTGATATTCCTGCCTGTAAATCAGGCGGACAATGAGAACCATGTAGACTAAACTATTAAATTTCACTCTTCTTATTCTAGGCATTTGTCAGTTGAATCTAAACGGTCCTCACTTTAATGATCTCCCCTCCCCCCAAGCAATTTTGATTATTCCAGCTTTAAATGACAGTTCTGACTTTAAAGCTGCACATTTACATATCGATCAGCTTCGAATGGCAACAAGTGGTAACTGTACGGATTGTGAGGATGTCATTACCCAGAATTCCTGTGCAGTGACATCACTGAAGCAGTCTGTGATGGTTCGTACCAAAAGAAACCAAAGAGATGAGAGAGGAAACGATGTGAGTCTCTGAGTCTCTGCTGTTTAGGAGGCATTTTCGTATTTATCACTCTGGCTGTAGTTTCACATAGAAATGGCTTTAACAGCATCGTGTTCGCAGTGTAGAGCGATGCAGTGCTGTTCTGTGATGTACAAATCTACAGCGACACAATCCCTCCACTCTGAAGGGACATTTAAAATGTTTTCCACCTACTTTTAAAGAGTGCAGTTCAGTCTGTTTGACCTCAGCGATGACAGATGCAGCTTGTCAACTTTGCAAGGTGCGATCCTGCACTTACAGACACGACGAAATTAAGCCATATATCCATTTCTGAAGGGAACACATCATTAGCAGGTGTTCATCATCTCATATCTTGTCTGAGTGTCCTTGAGCGAAACACTAAATCCCTCCCCGCTCAGGATGAGAGCATCAGACACAAACTGTAAAGGCTCTTAGGAGGATCCAGGCTGTGAGAGTGTAATCATTCTGTAACCGCGGATTTAAGGATTTAAGGATTTCAGGGCCAACCTTCAAAAACTAGCATCATTTGGTTTAATTTGGCGAGCATTAATCATTTTGTCAGGGTAAGTAGCTCTATATTTCAAATGTTGGAGATCTAACTTTGGAATAAGTCTTTTTTTGGGGGGTAAAATCACTGAACTGGAGTTAAAAAGTGGATTTTTATATTTACATTTTTATACTTTCTTCATTTAGGTTCACAAAACCAGGGCTTGTAAATATATATATTTTTTATGCTGCGTTCAAAGTCTTAAAGTCACCAACCAGCTACAGGAAACCAGCCCGGAACACAAGGCATTATGGGGAAAAGGAGACAAAATGAAGCATGGGCTGATGCTTCTATTCAGCTGTTTCTTCATGTGTTCTTTAACTGGTCTGAACACCACAGAAGAAGAGACGGACAAGTCCATTATGGCTCAAAGTCCAGGCTGCAGCCGAGGCAGGCGGCGTCTCTCGGCTTCGAGGATCCCAGCCTTCATCTGACGGTTTTTGAAAGGCGGGTAAAATGTGTCCATCCCCGCTGTGTGTATCCCACAATCCTGTGCGTATGCTGGAAGCAGAAGTTCAGTTAAAAAAATAAAAGCGCGAAAATGGTGGAAAGCAGCTCATCGTCATTAAAATGTAACTTGAAATACAGTACAGGCCAAAAGTTTGGACACACCTTCTCATTCAATGCGTTTTCTTTATTTTCATGACTATTTACAGTGTAGATTCTCACTGAAGGCATCAAAACTATGAATGAACACGTGGAGTTATGGACTTAACAAAAAAAGGTGAAATACTCTTGGCATTCTCTCCATGAGCTTCAAGAGGTCGTCACCTGAAGTGGTTTTCACTTCACAGGTGTGCCTTATCAGGGTTCATTAGTGTAATTTCTTGCTTTATCAATGGGGTTGGGACCATCAGTTGTGTTGTGCAGAAGTCAGGTTAATACACAGCCGACAGCCCTATTGGACAACTGTTAAAATTCATATTATGGCAAGAACCAATCAGCTAACTAAAGAAAAACGAGTGGCCACTGAATGGCCAAAGGGCGGCTATTTTGAAGAAACTAGAATATAAAACATGTTTTCAGTTATTTCACCTTTTTTTGTTAAGTCCATAACTCCACGTGTTCATTCATAGTTTTGATGCCTTCAGTGAGAATCTACAATGTAAATAGTCATGAAAATAAAGAAAACGCATTGAATGAGAAGGTGTGTCCAAACGTTTGGCCTGTACTGTATATTACTGCGTTTCCTCTCACAGTGGGCGGGGCCTTTATTTAGCTTCAGAGGATACCAGGCCTTCATTGGAGGCAGGCTTTTATGAGAGAGAGACCTTTATTTCTATTTCCCGCCGTTTGATAAGTATATTCGCTCATGTTTAAGTATGAAGCTTTCTTGTTTTCTGATCTGCTTCTGTTTTTAGGACCGGCCATCGCACAAAATTTTGACTGGGAGAGGGGGGAAGCGGCATATTTTTTTTCTCCCTTCTCCCGGGCTCCGGAGACCTGGAGCTCTGGCACTCAGTGCACTTAATTTCCCCCCTCTCCCGGCCATTTTCCCCCTCTCCCGGTTTCTTCTTCTTGTTTCATCCTTGGCCTGTATTTGTGGTCAGCCTTTATTTGTTTGTGTCGACCACGCCCCCAGCCAGTATTGAGACCCGGCTTTTATCTGAGGAAATACTGTATGTAAAATAGTCTGTTCTGTCGTGTTTATCTATATGCATGACTGATGCCTGAGACGTTTATAAAAGGTTGAAATCCTCCTGGCGGCACAGCAGGAATAAGTTCATGTTATGTTCGCCAGCTAGCTCAGGTTGCTGTTCTCAGTAACGACAGATAACCTGATAAATTGAAGCACAAAGGTAATAAAACAGCGATGTACACTCATCTGGTCTTGGTCATCTCAAAAGAGAAGCCTCCATAACCTTCATTACAACCAAAACTCTGTCCAATCAGCGAGCTGCTGCTGAGTCATGTGACTTTTGTTTACAAGTCCTGGCTGGCTTGTGATTGGACTTTGTGACCCCAAAACAAACCAAGTCCAGAAATCCTTCAGAATCAAAATTTCTCCTGTTTCAGACAGTAAATCCAGCTGTGGTGAATCATGTCAGTGCATGCCAGAGCCCACACACACACACACACACACACACACACACACACACACTGTCAGGATGACGTCTGGAGTTGTGCAGAGACAAAAGGTGGTTTCATGTTCTGGCGTTTTCTTCGTCTCCTCTCCCCAGACTGTTTCCCCTCTCCTTCCCTCCATCTGGCCGTTTAATATCGCTTCACACCAGAGGCAGCGCAACCTGCTCGCAGGAAATTACTTATTCATCAGTTCCCAGTTCCTGTAGCAGTGGGAAAGGCTGGAGATAAGCCGGTCCAGCCTTCTGCAGTGGCTACGAGGCAGCACACACACACACACACACACACACACACACACACACACACACACACACACACACACATACAAACTGAAAATCTGCAGCCTTTACTGTCCTTAGGCAGCGTTTTCCAGGATTTACAACTAAATGCCTGATGCTTAATTGCCAGGAATTCATAAATTTGCATTCGTGCAATTACTGCGCCAAAAACTCCCGACGTTAAATCACTGTAACATTCCTACAAGGCTCCTGAAAGGGATTAAAGCGAGTCTATGTGGTGCTGTTGGAGTTTATAGTGACATTGTCACGCTTAATAGCAGCTTTTTAATATCCTGTAATATAATATTCCTTTAGGATATCATACAGTTTGTAGCTTTGAAAATGAAACAAAGAAAAATGACATTAAAGTTTATTATCTGCCCCAACAGTCCACTTTGGTGGATTTTATAGCATTTAGAGAAATAATTTCTGTTGATGTGAAAGCTAAACTCTCTGGATTGCATTTGACTTTTAAAACAGACAGAGATCAGTTGCTGCGGCGTCGTTCTCTTTCATTAGAGACAAAACAATCAGAATAAATTGCTTGAAATGTACAAGTTTGTCCCTAAGGAAAAATAATAATAATAATAATCCTATAATATCCCTGCAGGGTCTTAATATGTGACCTATGAGTTTGTATGTGACTTTAACATACTTTACATTTTCTTTATCTGCTATCACTATTATATTTCTATAAAATGTTCCAGCCAGTTTTGTTATGATAATTTCATCAAAATGCATCTAAACGTGCTACATAATTGCTCTCATTCCCTTTCTACAGCAGCAAAGCAGATTATTAATATTTCTGAACAGATTTTCTCGTCGTATTGTTGTGATATTTATCGCTGGATTAGTGCAGTTCTGGCTTGCAGCGTGTATTATTAAAGTTATTTCGAACAAATTCTTGCCACTTAATTACTACAAATCATAAATTTACAAAAACATCCGAGCTGACAAAGCGCCTGGTGTTCCTGCCCATAACCAACCTGCCTGACATGCGAACGCACAGTTATTCTGATGCAAAGCGAGCCAAACTGATAGCGAGGCCGCCTGGTAAAGGAGTGTATAGAAAGCTCTTTTCAGGTCCCACAGTTCCCATTGAGCCCGGCTGAATGGATCCATCAGACCCAGACTGAGCGTCTAATGTGAGCTGAGCTGCAGGGCAGCAACGGCCGACCTGCTATTCAACCACAAACACGTTTACACCTCGCCGCTGCAGCGCCGCTCTGCACGGCTGCTGCTGCCAAACTCAAACAGGATTTCCCTCGCTGAGAAGGATGATTTAGTGCTTTAGTAACCCATTATGGAGAAAAATAGCAGCGCGGAAGGAGAGAAAATCTGTAATATCCCTGTAATTTGCTTTGCCACAGGAAATCAGTGAAGGCAAACATACAGCGTGCAACATTGAAAGATTCAGAAATGTTTTCCCTGCAAAAGGAAAAGATTCAAGTTTTCTACTGAGAGGGAAGTTTGACTTTTTTTAAAAATCCAGGACCAAAACTTTCCGCTATCCTGAACCAAACGGTTTTACCTGCTCAAACTTAACCGTTAGCTAAACTTCTTCACAAGACAAGATGGAAACAGCGATTTTAATCCAGGCTGTGGTCAGATAATCTTTTGCCACGTAATCGGCACAAACTGAGTCCACAGCGTGTAATCTGCATTTCAGTCTGCACTCATTTCTCAAAAATGATGCAAACTTGTGCTGCACAGAAGATACAGAAAATGTATTTGTCTAATATTTATGCAAACATATGCAAACTGTAACTTTAAATTATTTATGTTGCAGGGATTTTATTCTTATCTGTATTTTTTCCTCCCCCCATTCCTTTTTAGTGTAATAAAATATATAAACTTCAATAAAAACTAAAGGGAAATCAAATGAAAGCCTGTTTGATTCAGCTCGTGTTCGCCTGAAGTTGTAACTGTGAAAATGTTTGAAAATGACGAATCTTTCTATAAACGTGCGTCTCCAAGGTGACTGTCAGAGCGCCGCATCGATCCCCCGAACCGCCGGCTCACCCCGTCACTTTATAACCCGCCATACAGATATCCATCATGTCCGCCGCTCCCCTGACGCTGCTGGATGAGACGGAGCAGAGAGAGAGAGAGAGAGAGAGAGAGAGAGAGAGAGAGAGAGAGAGAGAGCGCTCAGATAAATCACTTTGCTGGGAGGCGGCTGCTGCATCCATCATGGAGTCTGTGTGCGAAGTCGAGGCTCGGACAGGAAGAGACTTACCTTCTGTTTCTACTTTACCTTTTTCGCCAACGTTTGATTGAACCGTCCCGCTCTGAAACCAAAGCACGAACGGGGCGAAAATCAAAGGAAAATGAAACAGGCTTCTCCGGCCTCGAAGCGGCTCGATGTTTCGTCAAATTTTGTGAAGAGTGTATTAAAACGGAATAAATCTGATAGAAATGTGTTTTCCCAGGAGGAGAGAGCTCAGTGGAGGAGACAGGAGTGGAAACAGGAAGTAGTTTGATGGTGAAGGTAACGGCGAGGAGGTCGGAGCCGAAGTTTGACTTTATTGAACCAAAACCTGAAGCTCAGCTGAACCAAACTGAAGCGCTAACGGATGTTTTTCACGTGTCAGAGGAACAGAATCGTCACGTTATTCACGTTCACAAGTTTGTTTCACAAAACTTTGAGTCTGTTTTGCATTTGTCTTTTATTTTGTCTTCTTCTTGTGAAATGTATTTGCAGCTGAAGGTCTCTAAGCTTCCATTTACGCTTTGTAACTTCATGTGTCTTGTATATGAATTATATCTGGAGGTTTGACCACAGTGCTTCCATACTTGGTGGTCAGATGCATCTCCAGTCAGCTGGATTGAAATCTGATAGCTAGAATAACAGAAAAAAACACTTCCTGTTTACTTCCTGTTTACTCTCCGCCCCCTTCGGTGAGAGGACAGATGGCAGCTGCTTCCAGAACATTAGGTTTGCATTTTTTTTTTAAGGGAAAACACCAATTTGGGCAGCGTACACCTGAGGACTGATGACTGATGAGATCGACGCCGGCCGTTTCTCTGAGTATCAACGAGCGACAGGAAGTGATGTCGTCTGTCCTAGAAGGCGTCCAGTTCGCGCCGATCCAAACTCAAAGAGCAAGCAGACGTTCAGGAGCAGCTGGAGCGTGACACATCTGGACACGTCACTTCAGGAAGAAGCTTAAAACAAAAAAGGAGTGGACTGACTGAGCCTGACCCAGACCTGAAACTAAAATGCTTATTTTGGACTACAGTTTTCGGTTTTATGATTTAGCATGGATGTTTCGCAAAATAAATCAGATGACAAACTGACCTGTGGCCCACAAAATAAGAGTGGCTCCTTAGACCCTGTTTGCTCCCCCTTAAACGGACCTGACCGGATCTTATTCAAACAAAAACAAACCAAAACATTCTCCTCTTCTAATCTAATCTCTAATTCTAATTCTGATCTCTTCCCATCAGCCGATGGGACCAGGGGGGGATTTTTGAAAGGTTGAATACATGACCAAGGGGATTCACACGTTACATAGTTTTGTGAGACTTGAGCTCATATGACCACGTGACTTTTTGAAGATAAACAAGAAGAAAAAGTGCGGTGGTGGAGGCCCAGAAATTTGAAATGCGTCTTGGAGAGATGGATGTCTCAGGTGTGTCTAAAACCTCAGATTTGTTTGAGTGCATTCACTCTGACATTTTGACGTGGATGAACTCAGTCCAGATATAATCCAGACTCTCAAAGACCCAAGAAAGAACCAGGTGTAGATTGGGTTTAATAAAATATCCAACTGTTGCCTTGTCCAGGTCTTCGTTTGCATAATAAACCTTGAACTCGACACATCATCTAATTGGATTTGAACGTTTTTAAAGGTCTGACAGAGTGAAATGGTTGAGGAAAATGTCTTTTACCCGCTGGATTACAAACTCAAACCCTGAACCCTTCAGAGAGTCGCTGAGGAGACGCTGAAGCCGCTGTGGAGAAGAGCGCCAGTCAAATGCCACGGGCGCGAGTGTAAATTTTAGATCCTGTGTCTTATTTCCCTCCGAGACGCCGAGCCAGACAATAGCGGGAGCTCCGGATCCGCAGACAAAGAAACATGACCTTTGAAATTTAAGATTCTCGCTGACATTTTACTTTTATTTGTCCGCGGAGAGTTGACTGAGCGCCGTGCTCTTTTTCCTCGGCGTCGCTCGCACAGCGTGGAGCGGCGAGGTTCAGCCTGCTGCTGCAGGAGAGGAGTTGGGTTTTAAAGCCTCAGCAGCATCTGTCAAGGAAGGGAAGAAAGAGTGTCTCTTCTTCTTCTGCCCAGATTTTCTCAAGCCGACGATCCTCTGGCTGTTTCTCTGTTCTCCAGGCCATCAAGTTATTTTATGCTGATTTCGTTTCCCCCCACAGTGAAGGCAGAGGAGGGTCCGTTTGTCCTTCACACACAATATCTCACATTATCCAGTTTTAATGAAACTCTGGGGAGCGATCAGCATTGTTGCTCCGTTTTGTGGCACACGGTGTTTACTTGTGTCTGTCTGGCTCGTATGGGACGACACGTTCACCTGATTTTTTTAAAAGAAGGTTTTTGGGGCTTTGAGTTCAAATCCAGTCCATAAAAGTTGACCTTTGTCATGCCATCCCTTCTCTCTTTCCCAATCTTTTCTCGTCTCTCACCTGGATTTGTCTAATTACAGCAAAAAAAAAAAAAAAACCTTACAGCAACTCCGAAGCTGTCTTATTTACACAGTCTTGGATTTTTTTAAAATTAGATGGTAGAGGTTGGAACTATAGCTAGGCTAATGACTCCTGTAGATATTAAGTCTTTATGCTAAGCTAACATGAAATGCTACCCATAGGAACCGAAC